>JAQQSW010005312.1:0-14222 GCA_028646575.1 Pseudocheirus occidentalis | reverse complement strand
GGGATGGATGTTCTTCATTCTTACCTCTGTCACTTAGGATTTCAAGAGTTCTTTAAGATTTGGCTCAAATACTACCTTAAGCAGGAGGTCTTACCTGATTCATCTTCACTCTCCCACCCCCAAAACTGCTAGAATTATCTCTCTAAAGTTTCCTTCTATCTACTTTGTATTTGTTTTGTATGTAAATATATGTATACACTATATATGTGTATACATATATAACATCTAGTCTATATACACATAATATCTATGTACAAACACATATCTAATATATAGGATATCTAATTTATATATATATATATATATATATATATATATATATATATATATATATAGGGCAGTTAGGTGTCACAGTGGTTATAGTGCCAAATCCAGAGTCAGAAAGACCTGAGTTCAAATCCAGCCTCAGATACCTACCAGCTCTGTGACCCTGGGAAAGTCATCAACCCTGTTTGCTTTAGTTTTCTTATCTGTAAAAGGAACTGGAGAAGGCTCTCCATTGTGTTTGCCAAGAAAACCCCAAGTGGGGTTAGGTACGACTGAAAAAACTGAACAACAACATATCTCTGTCTGTGTGAGTATGTATATATACAGATATCTAATATATTCCTATCTAATATCTGTAATGTCTATTATATATCTGTATCACTATATCTGTATCTGATATGTAGTCATTCCCCCCTCATTAGAATATAAGCTCCTTGAGGGCAGGGATTATTTTTCCTTTTTTCATCCCCAGCACAAATCACAGTGACTCCCACCTTGTAAAGTGCTTGGTAAACACTTTCTGATTGATTCTAGAAGGGCTGGGATGTGAATCTGTCTCCAAAATCCAGTATTCTGTCTACTAGAGTCCCAGTACTTCCAGTTCTGTTATGTTCAGGTACCTGAAGCCAGGCTTCTTTGCTATACTGAGCAGCCCACTTGCTGCCAAGCAACTGCCCCTTCCACTTTGACCCTGTTCCTTCCCCAGTAGATGAAATATCTAAGGGCAAAGGTCGTGAGACTGGAGCAAAGTCTTCGTGAGAGGCACTTTCACAGGATACTCCTGGGCTCTTGGGCCTGGGTTTTTTTTTTTTTTTGTCTTACTGTTTCCCAGGTCTCTGTCCCCACTTCTGACTATTTCCTGATCTAGCTGCCCACTGATGTTACCCTTGGCATGCCTCTGTTGTCAGAGACCAGTAGGGGGTCATTTGGAGATATTTTAAACCTTTGGTATCATTTCTACTCATTTATTTTTTATTTTATTTTATTTTTGTGTGAGGTGAATGAACCATCTAATTTATGGAAGCATTTGGGTTTCCATCAAGACTTTGAAATAGTCTACTGAACTCCTAGGTGGACTGACAAAAAATTGTGTTTGAGGCAGTACAAAAAGAGCCCTGGCCTAGGAACTCGAGTTCCTGTTCTTTGGTTCGAAGACGGTGCAGCATATTGCTTAGACCTGGAGTAAAGACCTAGAACCCAAACTAGAACCCAAATCCACCTTAGAAATGGGCTAACTGTGGGACCTGGAGTGAATCACTAAGATTTCCTGAGTCAAAAGTAATATTCTCATCTTCTAAGTGAAGAAACTATGGTTTATAGGAATTAAATGACTCGGCGAGGTTCACATAGCTGATAAATATCAGAGGTAGGATTTGAATTTAGGTTTTGTAGGATTCCAAGTCCCATATTCTTTCTATTGTTCTCAGCTTCCTCTTTCATGTCTGGGACCCTGGGCTCTGACAGGTGTGTTTTCACCCTGTCTTGCTTGGAATCAGGCTGCTTTCCTCCATCTTCAAACTCTATCATCTGTACTCTGTCCTTCTTCTGTCTCCTACCAGAATCTGGAGTTCACCCGTGGGACCTGGGCCCTCTTGGGTGAGCTCTGACCTTACCTGGCCCAGAGGCATGTTATCAAGACACTTCTTGGCCATCTCTAAGTCACACCTTCCATTACTAAGAACCTTTTAAACTTTAGTTTCCCTATTTAGTTTCTTAAAGAGGCCTATTCATTGAATGGGCATTAACTGACTCTAAGAGAGTACATGAAAAAGCCTTAGCCTAGAAGGGCCAGGGTCTCCCATTGCATCCTGGGTCATCTCCAGTCATCCTGATGAATATCTGGTCACTGGAACTGGTGACCTTGCACAGGCCTCCCTCCCTCAAATCCAAGTCAACTGCAAGTCATGTCATCATATTCTTGATTCCATGGTCCTCTTCAAAAACGAAGGACAAACACAAGTTCCCCTATATTGGCTCTCCTCTTCTTTTAGAAGGTAAGCTCCCTGATGGCAGGGATTGTTTCAGTTTTGTATTTGTACGTCTTTAATAAATGCTTTTACATTCATTAATTATTATCTTTTCACATTTTCCTTTATGAAGTTTAAGGCATCTAGGTAGTTTAATGGACTAAGTGCTGGACCTGAGGTCAGGAAGACCTGAGTTTAAATTGTGCTTCAGACACTTAAGGGTTGTTTTACTCTGGACAAGTCACTTACCCTGTCCTGTCTTGGCCTCAGTTTCCTCATCTGATAATTGGGATCATGACAGCACCTATTTTACAGGGTTGTTGTGAAGCTTAATCGAGGTAATCTGTATAAAATGTTTTGCATGCTATAAAAACCATACATAAATATTAGTTATTATCATTACTAATTATTATTTCCATATATGTTTAAATCACAGACTATACCTACAATTGACTGAGAGAAATCAGGCTATTGAGAGGCCATGGAGAGATTGTCTTTTGGTTTAGGAATAATAGCGTCCTTTTACATAGAATTTTCCAGTTTATAGTGTTTCTATAGCCATTATGTTATTTGAGCTTCACAATAACATTGCCGGGAAGGAAAGGGATCATTATGCCCATTTTATAGGTAAGAAAACTGAGTCACAGAGAGGTGATTTGCCTAATGTCCTAGTGGAGCTTGGACTAAAGTCTAGTCAGTCTGGAGGAGAAAATTTAAATGGAAATCCTAGAGAATCCTAGAGAACCTCACATATATTATTTGTTTTCCACCACCCCAGCTATAAGGTGAAAAGTTGAAATTAAAGGGGAGGGAATTGAGAACAATGAAAAAGTCCATAGGGAGATTTAAAATTCTTTATCAATGGGTAGGAGATTCCCCGCAGAACTACTTCCCAGGATGGTTGAGAAATTCCTGAGAAAGAGGCAGGTCCAATTAGTGTTGCTTAATGTCACTTGGCTCAGGATAGATGCTGGGTATGCTCTCTCAGTAAGGGACTCCAAGGGATAGCTATCTGTCTTCTCCACTTATTTACATTCCCCATTTTAGCCATCCATCTTCTTATAGTTCTTTTTCCTTAACCACTGCTGTGGAGCATCAGGCGCTGTCCAAAGCCGTTGATGGGAGGAAGATTTATTTGTGTTGTTTATGGACTCAGGCTTTAGGCGTCTGAACTCTCTGACCAGAGATGTTTTTAGCTTTCGTTTTTTTGTCAGAAGAACTCTTGAATAAAATATTTCAGTGGCCCTAGGGAACCATTTCTTTAATCACAAAGTCACTGAGCTTCTTAGCACTAGAAGGGAACTACGAGGTCATCTTGTACAAGACCATCATTTTATAAAGGGACTTTGACCATGTCACTCCCTCTCTCAAGAATCTTCAGTGGTTCCCTATTGCCTTTAGGATAAAATACAAACTCCTCAGATTGGCATGTAAAACTAAAGATGTGCTGATAAATATTTAACAATGGACTTTCCAGGAAAAATTGGACTAATGACATACTTTGAAGTTTAATTTGCATTATTATTTTTTCCATCATTTAATACTAGCCTGTCAGCAAAACAATAAATCAAGCCCTGATTTGTAGCATTTGACAATTTTTGAGGTGTAAATGCTCACACTGAAAATTTTACAACTCCATTCTAGGGAAAGCTGGCTTCTGCAAGCCCCTATACCCTCCGCAGTGTGATTCAGGATGACCTTTCTAGGCTCATTTCACCTTACCCTCTTTCACTCATTCCCCACTCTAGCCAAACTGGCTAACATATTCATTACTGAAATTGGTATTCCATGTACCACTTTCGTATGATCTCCATAGGCTACCCCTCCTGCCTGGGATAATACTATTTCTTCACCTCTCTCTCTTATAATCTCTAGAATTCTTTGCCTTTCCAGATGCCCTTGGCTATTAGTGCCCTTTCTCACCTCAAGTTGTGAACAGTAGTTATGTTTACCTGTTGTATCTCTTTAGGGAAATGGATGCCTCTCACCTAGGGACATAGCTTTTGTCTTTGTATTCCCGGTGCCTTGCACACAGTACACTTAATAGGTGTTAATTGTGATGGCTTGCATGTGCATGGATATGATTTAACTAAGTGAGATGATGTGTTGAGGACAAATCTCTTGTATGCATCTCCTGTTCATTCGTAGGGTCACCACTCTGGTAGGTGGCTCTTATTAACTCATGCCTGGACTATTCCAATACTCAGTCAATAAACAATTATTAGCCACCTACTATGTGCCAGGCATTGTGCTAAGTGCTTCTGGTTGGTCTTCCCACCTTAAGTCTTTCCTCACTTCAATCCAGTCCCTACTCAGTGGGCACATTGATTTGCTAAAGCACGGGTCTGCCTACATCACCCTCAGCACTGCTCTCGTCAACTCCAGGATCAAATATAAGATCCTCTGTTTAGATTTTCCAACTCTTCACAATTTTCTAGTTTATTTATATTTTACTTCCCTCTATAATCTAGCAGCTCCAGCCTTTTTGCTGCTCTTTGCACATATCACATATCTCTTGATTCTCTGCCTTTGCATTGTCTTTCCCCCATGCCTCAAATGTCCTCCTTCCTCATTTCCATCTCTTGGTTATCTTCAAGTCTCAGTTCAATTTGGAGCTTATGCAAGACTTAACCTGTTTCTGTGCCTTCCTTTGGTATTACCTCCTACATATATGTGAGAAATGCTAAGAGTTTGGTTTCCACAAATTCTATAGGAACAATGGATGCTGCAGAGACAGATAGAAGTTACACAGAACATGCCCCAAGGTGTAAAACAAGACGAGGGAAGGAAGGGTAGAGTGATCCTATCCAGTTGTATAGTTGGGAAAAATCTATAATTTCCTCTTGAAGGAGGTCTTGGCTGAACTGGTCCAAACTGGCCAGGGTCAAAGGATGGTCACCAACTTTTTTTTAACACGCATGCTCAACTAGCCTTATACATATTAAGTGACACACCCCACATAGAATTAGAGTCTCATTATCTAAACATGAAACACATGTTAGCTCATGTTTGGGAGGAGGGAACACCTGAAGGGTGTTAAAGTCTAGGAAAAAGGATGTCTTGCCCAGTTGTGCCCAATGGATGAGGGATAAAGTAGAGTTAAAGCCAAATAATCCTATATAACCACTTGCTCTGCTTCTGTATAAGTGTGTTTTTTCCCTATATGAGGGAATGTAGCACCAATGCAATATTTACAGTGTCCAGAATCATGATAAAGACCTTGACTATAAGCATTGCATGACGTTTGATTGCAAAATATACCAGACTTTCCAGATAGAGGATAGAACTGAAGCATTTATTTAGATTCCAGAAAACCCAATCCCCAAACCAGTAAGCTGATTCCACCAAAGATATTCAGAAGCCGTAATAACACTGAGAGCTACAGCATCCTTCAGCTTTCCCACACACCACACAAGAGCAATATTTACTCACAAACCTCTCTATCTCCTTAATGAGCATCCTCTCTCCCCAACCATCTGGCTAGCTCTGATCAGCTTCCTGTGGGCTCTGCTTCTCCTCAGCAAACTCCTCCCACTACAGGCTCCATGTGACCACATTCAGCCTATCAGGGGACAGAGTTTACTATCAAAGCAGGGGAGGTCTTCACACTCCCCCATAGGTCTATTAAGGGGCAAGATAGATCTTCAAATTCCCAGTCCCATTATAAGGAACACACACACCCATTTCTCAGGAGAATTGCCAATAAAATTCTCTCTTCTTTTACTTCACAAACTGTGATTCCGTTATTACCCAGCTCACTCTAATTTGGTAAATTCAGTGAGCCTTCTCATGCTGAATTCTGAATTGAGTTGAGTCTGAGGTCTTTATAACACACACACACACATCTATATATCTTATATGCACATTTTTTTTACATGGTGTTTTCCTGTTAGGATATAGGGTCTTTAATGGCAGGCACTGTTTTTGCCTTTCTTTGTATTCTAGCACTTAGCACAGTACCAGGAATACAGTCAGTGTTTAATAAATGCTTGTTAATTCACTGACTGACAAATGGAAGGGATCTTGGGACAAAAAATTCACCCTGTAGTTCATGAGCCCAAGGAAGAGCATGTTGAGCATGGGCAGTCCCACTAGACAACTTCTAAGGTTACTTTCAGCTCTATCGCCCTATGTTTCCATGAATCTATGGCTCCATTTCTTCCTCAGCCTCTTCTTTTTTCCCTTCATCTTTTATTTCTCAGTGCCTCTTCATTCTGGTCCATGGGTAAGAAAATGATCACCCTACCCACCCACCCAATTATAATGCTTTGGTCAAAGCTTCATGTCCGTAAGGATCCAGATGGGATATAGATTATTTCAAAGGTGAGTTTGATGTAGTAAATAGAACACTAACTTTAAAGTCAAAACATCAAGTAGAGTCCTCAGCTCTGTCATTACTAGCTGTGTGATATTTTATAAATAAGTGAGTCTCTCTGAGCCTGTTTCCTTAGTAGTAAAAGATGAATTATAGTACTTGTTCTAGGAAAAAAAGACTGATATTTATAGAAGGCATTTATAGATTACAAAGTGTTTCACTAACATTCTTGGATTCAGTTCTCAAAACAACCTCATGAGGTTGGTAGCTTCATATCACAGGTAGGGAAACTGAGGCTCAGAGAGGTATAGTAACTTTCTTGCCTTTGGTTGCTCAATTGGTATCAGAGATTTGAACTCATATCTTGCTTTACTACAGATCTAGCATTCTTTCTACTATGTCATACAGTTCTTGTAATGGTAAATTTGCAAGCTCATAAAGGGAAAGGACCATGTTTAGGACTAGGACAGAGCACAGGTTAAAGAATTACATTTTTAACAGTCATGGGCTCTAATACAGGGCTAGTGGAATTCAGAATTCAATGCCATGGGTTTTTGTGGATCCAAACATGTTATAAACATATTTTAGAGCAGAGACTCATCTACTCTGAGTAGCCCTTTAGGCATTTTCTTGGTGGCTCACCCCTATCCCATGGAGGCCTTCTCCTTTTTTCCCTCTTTCTAGGGCAACCAATTGAAGGTACGTGAGATGAAAGAGTTTGGAGTCTGAGTCTGAGATCAGAAAAGGTCTTTATTCTTTCTCATGAGAAAGGGCACTGGCCCTGTGGCTCAAATGGCTGTCTGTTGGGGAGTGCAACATGTGGAAGCTTGTGGGCTTCTCTTGTCCTGATCCTAACTCCACCTCTAACACCTGTCCTACCTCACCATTGGCTCGTGAGGCAAGCTCACAGTCTTTCTAATGGTTGCAAAGCAGTTTCAATCCTTCATTATGTATTTCCTTTCACCAAATATGGAAGTGCCCAATCAGAAGTGGATTCTTTCAAAGTACCTCATTTCTGGGAAATCATGAGTTACTCGCCAGATAGACCTGGTTTACAAAGTATGGAGAAGAGACAGGAATGTAACAAGGAGTTAAAAGAAATGAGGAAACTTCACTGTGAGTCATCTCTCACAAAGAGGCAAAGAGACTTCTCTCCAAAAAGACCAAGGACATCAGGAGGGCGAAGTCTTGACCCTTTGTGTGGAAGGTAGAATTGTAGAAGCCAGGTGTAAAAAAAGCAGAAAGATTTAAAAATGCTGGAAATACTCTTTCCTAGCTTATAAAGGTGCTATAGTACAATTAACCAATGATTGAGGTAATCTTTCTATTGACTTGTAGCTTATAACTCTGCATTTTCTATGAACAACTCTGATGCCCAAGAACAGCATGCTTCCCTTGGGATAAATTTAAATCTCTTCATCCCTTTTCAGTTTCCTTTGGGTATTGTCTTCCCCCAGTATATGATAACCTCCTTGAGGGTGATGACTGTCTTTCTTTTTCTTATTTGTAGCCCCAGCACTTAGCACAATGCCAGGCACAAGGAGATGCTAAACGTTGATTGAATTGAATTGAATTGGTTGGTTTGATGGAAAGGAGGAGATGAAAACCTTCTGCTGGAGGGAAGACAAGTTGTAGGTGGCAGTGCAGCAGAGATGACTGATTGCAGCTTTGAGAGGCTCTCTAATAACCCTGTGAAAGACTTCAAGTCAGGATGACTTGGGTGTACCTTTTGCTTTTGACACTTCTGCTATGGGGCCATTGGCAGGTCACTTCATTTTTCTGAATCTTGTTTTCCTCATCTGTAAAATGGGGATAATAATACCTATAGCCTCCATCTCAAAGGCTTGTTGTGAGCACAGAAGGTATAGCAAAATGGTGGAATAATGACAGGGAGCAGCCATGAGAAGGGAGTCACAAGAGAAAGAGCAGCATTATTCAGACAAAGGGACCTCAGAAACCTGTGTGCTATGAATCACAGAGACCTCACAAACTTCTGATGCATGTTGGCCTATTGTAATCCTAATGTGTGTACAGAGGGAGGGGATAGTTCCCTTGACTTTCTATGGGTTTAGAAATAAGACTTTCTGTGTCTTTTAATTTATAAACGAATCTATTCTACCTTTTGAGCCTTGTGAATCTGAGTGCTTGAGTGAGAGGCATGGTGGCTATCACTGGGGAGTGCTAGATACTAATGTTCCCAAGTTAAACCTAGGGAAGAACAATGAGTCAGAGAAATGAGAGACTTATTCCCCATGTGTGGAAGTGCTCTCTCCTTACCTTTGCCTCTTGGAATACTTATCTTCTTTTAAGATTCAGTTCAGGTGACCCCCATTCCTTTGTCAAATTTTCATTGTTCCATGCAATTTTTAAAAATGCTGTTTCCTCAATTTATTCTCTATTTAATTGTCTATATGTTCTTTGGTAGATTTCACTTATCCTTCCATCTATCCATCTATCCAATCATTTATAAATTCAACAAGAGTTTCTCCTTGGGTGCAGGAACTTTCTTGTTTTTGTCATTATGTCTCCTACTACTTAGCACAGTGTCTTATACACATGAGAAATTAAATACAAATTCATTTTTTATTGATTTAAACTTCTTAAATACTTAAATGACTCCTGTTTACCTCCTACTCTTTTTGTGGTTTGTTATAGTTTCTTTAGTCATTTTTCCCACAACCACCTTCTTTTTGTATCATGGTCTCCTTTGGCAATCTGGTGTAGTCTCAGAATAATATTTTTAAATGTATAAAATAAAATCCGTAAGATTACAAAGAAAACAAATTATATTGAAATATGGTTATCAAAATTAAAAAAACCTTCCAAGTTAAAGGACCATCAAGGTTAAGAGCCCCTGCCATAGAGAAAGCTGATTCCACTCTGAAATTACATTTTAATGAAGGCAATGACTGAATTTCTTTTTTCAGTTGCATTTATTTGCTTTTTTTTTTTTGGGAGGGCAATGGGGGTTAAGTGACTTGCCCAAGGTCACACAGCTAGGTTTTTTTGTGTGTGTGTTAAATGTCTGAGGCCAGATTTGAACTCAGGGACTCCTGACTCCAGGGCCATTGCTCTATTCACTGAGCCACCTAGCCGCCCCTTCAGTTGCATTTAGATTATAGAATCAAAGGATCTTAGCATTGGAAGATATTTTAGTGGTCATCCATCCTGAAGTGAAAAGTCTCCTCATAATGTTCCTAATAAGTGGCCATCCAGTCTCTGCTCAAACATTTCCAGTGTCAAGCTCCAGTGGAGTTTGTATGCTTTTAACTGATTGGAAGTTCTTTATATTGAGTCAAAATATGTCTTCTTGCTGGTACCATTTCTATGCCCTGATGACACATGGAATAAGACTGTTATTCCTTAACTTCAAGTCTTTGTTGTTGAGTTGTATCAGGCTCTTCATGACCTCATTTAGGATTTTTTTGGTAAAGCTTTTGGAGTGGTTTGCAATTTTCTTCTCCAGCTCATTTTACAGATGAGGAAACTGAGGCAAACAGGGTGGAGGGACTTGCCTAGGGTCACACAGCTAGTAAGTGTTTGAAGCTAGATTTGAACCCAAGAAGATGAGTCTTCCTTACTCCAGACCCTATACTCTATCCACTATGCCACCTAACTGCTCTGGAGTTCAGGTCTAGTAGTCCTCTATGTGCAATGAAGTACTTAACAAAGGAATCTAATGGTGATTTTGGTCATTGATGATGACAATAGCATGCAAGTGTTGTTAATGATGGTAACATTGTAATATCTCTCCTTTAAGTCCCCTTCTTTCTTCAGGTACTGCCACCACCTTGTTTCAGGCTCTCATCTTCTCATGCCTGAAATATTGCAATAACCTACTGAATGATTTCCCTGTCTCAAGTACCATCCCATTCAATTCCATCCTCTGCTGTCAAATTGACCTTACTAAAGGGCCAGTCTGACAGTGTAATCTCTCCTCTTCAGTAAATGTCAAGGACCATTACCCCAAGGATCAAATATAAAATTCTCTTTGGCCTTTAAAGTCCTTTATAATCTGTCCCTTTCTTCCAGTTCTCGTGTTCTTAAACCTTATTCTCCTTTACATATTTAGATGATTTGGTGGCACTGATGTCCTTGCACAATACCCTCCATTTTCCAGCTCAGTATTATTCATAGGCTGTTCCTCATGCCTGGAACTCTCCTCCTCCCTATCTCTACCTCTTGGCTTCTCTTACTTCAGTTCTCAGCTAAAGTCCTATAGTGCCTTCCCTCTGAGATAATCTCTGATTTATACTGTCTATATCTTGTTTATATATATATTTTTTCATGTTATCTCCTCCATTAGATTGTCAGCTGCTTGAGGGCAAATCCTTACATTGTTGTTGTTGTTGTTGCATTTCTAGCACTTAGCACAATGCCTGGAACATAGCAGACACTTAATAAATGCTTGTTGGCTTGATAACTAACAGTCAAATCATAACATGACAATTTATGTCTCCTTTACTTTGCTCACAGGGTCCTCTGCCTCATCAAGTATTGATTCATGTCCCCTTGTATTGCAATATTTAGAGATTTTTGGGCTTGTTTAAATATCCTAGATGTCATTTTCACTTTAGTTATTAACATCTTCTTTAGAGATTTATTTGCTTGTGGTCAAAATTTTTAACTGAGTTTTTTTTCCTCTTATGATCTTTAGTACTTTCCATGTTTTTTCCCCTTATATTACCTTCTCATTACTCATTTTCTGACCCCTTTCAAGATGGATCCCCAGATGGCTGGAAAAGCTATTTTGGCTTCCTTCCACACTGAAGAATTCACTTTTTGCTAACCTCTCAGCCCCTGCCCCAAGTGATGTCCAGGGGTTCAGAAATGGCTCCAGTTGGATTCTGCTTTTCTTTCTTCAGACTTCCTGCAAATTCCCTACATGCTGGTGCCTTGTCCTTATTCCTCCTCTTTAGTTTTTTGTATACTGATAAATTGTCTCCCCAGGCAGAGCCCTTCTCAGTTTTCCTATACCTCTACCAGTTGGGGATGGCAAGGAGACAGAGTTTAGTTCTATTGTTTGTGGTCACAGAATGGTGAGGGAATGGGTAGGGTGCATTGCCAGAGACTATAACAGCAACAAAGGAATTTCTGAATGAAGGACCTCATGGATCCCATTGTGCTGCCCTACTAGAGAATGGGGATTTGTGGGGGTGAGCTCATTATATATTAATCTTCTCTGCTATTAATTTATTAGATTATTACCTCATTAGACATCTTGGTTCTTTGGCCTATAGAAACAGCAATAATTACTTTAAATCTTGTGCATAATTCTTTTTGGGGGATATTTGGAAAGTTAAGGAGGATCAAGCAAAATGTCTAGCCTTCCATTTTGTTTTTTAAGTCACTCCTCACAATTGCTTGTTGAATTCAGTGAATGTGGTTTGGTGGATCAACTGAAAGAGTGGAAAGTAGAAGCTTCCCCAATGAGAGCTTCTATTCTGAAGAGGCCTTTGGACAATAGGCAGAAGCAAATAGACTGTGGTTGGTGTTTCCTATTAGTCCTTAGATTGTATTTGTAGAGTTGAATGTGCTAACAGGTGGCATAAAGACAGAACCCTGTGGGATCTCTTTATGACAAAGCACTGTGGCAATTCCTCTGGGTTTTCCCTTTGTTTTTCTATGTTCCTCTGTGTTCTGTATGTCCCCGGGGAAAGCTTGGACACCATGCTGGGGTATGAATTGCTCGAGGTCTTGGGCTCAGAGAATATGGAAGGATTTGGGTGAAGCTAACTATCACAGGTAACTACTTTTGAACATTTCCCTGATCTCTTGGGCATGACTGTATCAAAGGTCACAGGACCCTGGTAATTAGAGCCTACCTTGACAGTCATCCATGCACTTTCTTCTGTCCTTGCATATACCCTAATTATTTCTGTATCTATGAATCATAGTAATTACCTCCTTTTCATATTTTTAAAAGAAATCATTTTTCCAGGATTTGGCCAATGTATTTATCTTGATCTGTTGCCTATCATTCTTCATTTGGTGTCATTCCTGCTTCTAATAGACCAGTTTCTTCACTGTTCTCTTTAAATTTAAACAAAAGTATTTGTAATGCTTTCAACAGACCTTCTGTAGTTGCCATTTTAATCTTATTTGAGATGTGTTTTTGTTTCTCATAATTGCATTAAACTAAATGGTTGTATGCAATCATTGCAATGTGAGTGAGAACAATAGAGAATGCTATTTTCAAATTAGACTGATTATTCTTTGGGTAAACATGTATTTGATAGAAATTCAACAATAATAGAGACTTGACCATAGCTGTGAGTATCTATTTTTTCATATCCTTCATTATAAGCTGCTCTTTCTCTCAAAATGATAGTTTTTTTAGACAATTAAAAATAGGTAATTACCTAAATCCAGCTTATCCTTCAAGATTCTTGTTTAAATGTCTTACGGATTATTTTCTCTTACATTATTAATACCTTCCTCACTGATTTATCTGCTTGCTTTCAAAGTTTTTGACTAATTTTTTTTCCTCTTGTGTTCTTTAGTAATTTCTGTATTTTTCCCTTATATTCCTTTCTTCAGCTCAAGTCTTACCTATCCCTGAAACCCTCTTGGACTATTCTGTTCTACACTAATCCCACTTTTTGGAACTCCTGTTGTCTTAATTAATACTAATAGCAACAATAAAATTGACATGAAAATAGCTCAAAGTTATCTATTGTTTCATAGTTTGCAAAGTACTTTCTACACAACAACCCTGTGAGGAAGTACAGGCCTTATTATCCCCACTTTAAAGATGAAAAAACTGAGAATTTCCTGGGGGCGGAGCCAAGATGGTGGCATAGAAGCAACAGAGTCCCACAGCTCCCACACAGCCACCTTAAACACCCATAAAAATATGCTGGACAAATTCTAGGACTCTCAAACTCAAAAAATACAGAAAACACATCTCTCCTGGAAGGCAGCTTGGCAGCAGTGGATCATCCGGGCAGGACACAAGCCGAGGCCGGCCCAGCTTGAAACTGAAACCTCGGCCAGGCCCCAAGGTGGTAGGAAGGAGCCAAGCCAAACTGCAGCCAGTCTACAAGAGAGAAGAGCTACAGCCTCCAGCAACTCCACATCTACCAAGGTGTGAAAAATAGGAATTAAAGAAAGGTGTGAAAAATAATGATTAGAGAAAGGCAGCTGGCAGGAGGGGCTCATCCCAGGCTGGGACTGAGACCAGCCCAGCCTGAAAATGCCTTGTGGCCAGACTCCAGGGCAACCTGGAGGAACAGAGCCTCCCAAGCCACAGCACAAGTCTACTTCAGAGAATATCTAAAGCACCTGGAGCAATATGCACATCTGCTAAACCAGGATTAGAGGTCAGTGAAAGTGAGTGAAGCTTTCAAGCTAAATTTGGGAGAGGAAAAGCAGTTTGGCCAATCAACCCCCAGGGCAAGGAAGCAGTGGGGGAAGGGCAGAAACTGCTGTAACCAGTGGATACCCCCACTGGGTTGCTTCAGAGCCCCTGGCCTGTGGATCCTGCAGGGGGGCTGAGTCGATTGATCAGGCCAAGTGCTCTTGTGTTGTGTGGCTTGTATCCAGATCATGGTCTTGGGTGGTGGTCCTGGGGAGCACTTTCAGCAAGCCAAAGCTAGGGGAGGCTGCAACACTCCCCTAATAGCTCCAGTAGCTGGGAAAACCCCAGTGATTTGGAACAGAGCTTTCCCCCC
>JAQQSW010005311.1:0-14222 GCA_028646575.1 Pseudocheirus occidentalis | reverse complement strand
GTGGGAGAGGGTGACAGGGGAAGAATTGCAAGAATCTAGTATTTAAAGCTATACAATCCAATGCAACTGGGAAATAACACATTCAGGGACGGGGGGCAGGGAGCCCCTCCCTGCCCTGCTAGAAAGCTAGAGGGGTGTTGGAGGAGGGCATAAAAGGGAACAGATTGTGGGAGGGGCCTTACAGTGGGATCGATGTTCTGGGCTGAGGGGTAGGGGCAAAAAGGGGAGAAAATCTGTAACCCAAAACCTTGTGGAAATGAATGATGTAACCAAGAAAATAAATTAAAATTAAAAAAAAAAAAGAAATACATTCTCACCAACAGTAACAAGCTCCTGCTAGACACATTGAGTCCCAGGAAAGATCATTATTCAGGGATAAGATCTAAAGCAGGTACATCTGATTAGGTTAGAAAACAAGAGATCTTATAAAATCTGTCCAAAGAGTATATATTCAGGATGACTTACATTATGATATTATTTAAGGCTAGGTCTACAATGTAGGTCCATTTCTGTAGGTCAAGAAACCTAGAGCTTCTAGAGGGAGATTTTAATATCTGAAGGACCTGTGAAGGGAGAGACTTACTGCAACTTCCTCTTACTCAAGTACTGTGCTTCTGGGAACTGTGTAAGGAGGGTAGATGGCAAAGTATCCATTCAGCCCCATAGTTCTGCCGTGATCGTTCAGACATAGAATACTAGACTAATTTCTCTGGGAAATAAGCCTTCAGATTTGAATAATTCTTTCAAATTTCGTGGCACTATGGAAATGTTGCCTTTTCCCAGTCCATCGTTTAAGTATTTGGCATAATTGAACTTGAGGTATACTATTGCTCTGTTGAGCGATATTAACTTTTTTTTACTGTCTTCTCCACTTTCAGACTCAGGGTCAGGGCAGAGTCCAGTTTCCAGAGTCCAGTACATTTTTCCAGAGAATTCCTTACAGTTGCATTTTGAAGGAACATGGCAAGCTTGTGAACCAGTGGTATGCTTTGACTCTCTTGATTTGGAGAATGTTTCTCAATCTCATTCCTATTTATCCTTATGTAGGCAGAAGCTGTTGCCTCTGAAATCTAACGATCATTGTTCTAATTCCACTAGGAAGGATACCATTCTCCACCCAAGACCACTGAATGATCTGAAGGTAAGAGGATATAGGGTCTAAATTCTTTCTTATTTTGTTAAATATTTCCCAATTATATTTTAATCAATTTCTGACTGATGGGGAGTGTTGTGGGCCATGTGAGGCCTGCTGGACACATGCTTGGCATCTCTGTTCAAGGGAACTGAAATTAGGGAAACCTCCATTTCTAATTATCTCTGCTATGACACAAGGCAAGTCCCTTTCTCCACTGCAAATGATTTTCCTGAAAGATAAATCCCCTTTTGTCTTCACTGAAGTGCTATGAGAATGAATGTAAGTCAACTATGAAACTTAGGTGTACTGACTTTTACAAATTTGAGGGGTTGAATCTATAGTCATTTGAAGAATGAAATAGGCACAGTTGAAAAACTCAACTTGGTTCTATCTAAAGCTGCAAAAATGGTCATTGGGCCTACTATAATGGATACTGTGTCTTTCAGAGGAGTAAGAAAAACAGAGCCAAACATTTTCTGGAGCTGCTCTTTTTACTTTTTTTCCTCTTAGAAAGTCATTAAGCATGATTAAGAAATATTTGCCACTTTCTCACTTTTCTCAGTAAGGACTTAAATTAGCCCAGGGGGTAGAGATCTCGATAAATGAAAGAATTTACTTTTTCCTCCTGGTGTCAAGAATGAAATAATTTTCTAGAATATTTGTGTTTTCTCCTCCTATGTTAGTTGAACAAGATCTACAGAGACTTCTAGCTTTTATCTGATTAGATGACCTGTAGTATTATCTTGGGGAGCTGTAATTTCAAATTTTTTTCACTGTTTCTTAAAAGATCATTTAGATGTCTTCCCCCACTATTGTATTATTTCTTTCACCCATCTTACACAAAGAGGTGGCTCTTCTAGAAGCAAACTCCTTTATGTTCACAAGTAATCCAATTCTATCATGTCTCTTCAGATTGCTCCTTCTATCATCCCCATTCTCTAACTAATCTTCCATTTCTGCCTGTTAACTCCCTGCTTGCCTGCTGCCTCCAAATGCACTCATGTCTCCTCCATCCTTAAAAAACCTTCCTCTGATTCAACCAGCCCCTATGGCATTGTTTTACCACTCTATCTCCATTCACCTTCATGACTAAACTCTGAGAAGATGATCTACAGTACTCTCTTCTCACTCACTTCTAGATCCTCTGTAATCTGCCTTTGGATCTCATCATTCAACAGAAAGACTCTCTTCAAAGTTACCAGTGATCTCTTACTCCTCTTCCTTCTTGACCTCTGCAACCTTTGACACTGTTGATAACCATCTTCTCCTTGATATTCTCTACTCTCTATGTTTTCACAACATTGATCTCTCCTGGTTCTCTTCCAATCTTTGTGACAACTCCTCTCTCTCCTTTGCTGTATTTTCACTGTATAAGCTATAAGACCAGAGACACCAAATGAGGAAGAAATGTGTACCCTTCCCAAGTTTTCAAAGGAAAAAGTTCCAGCTCCAGATGACTATCCATTTAACCAATCAATTGAAATATCTGAAAACAATTTGATTAGGCACCCTGTGAAAGGGGGTAGATCACACTCTCTTCCAGGATTGGGAAGCCTATCATGTCATCCATGTTAATCTCCTTGAATCTTTTCTCCATGAAGGAGATGACTTTTTCAGGTCAGTAGCAATCCTTTTTCCTGTGGCAACCTTGCTCTCTGAGGGGTTGTTGGAGACATAGGGGTAGTAACAGGAGCAGCAGCCTGGATAGCAGCAGCTCCAGTGAGTACATGTCCAGTCCCCTCCTCTCAGCAAAATGGTTCTCAACAGCTCCTGTATTAGGTACACACTCCCCTCCCTCCTTCCCTCCTTTTCTTTTCACTGGCTAAAAGAAAGAGCAAAGACTTCTACTACCGTAGAGATATGGTCAAATAAGTTTCAAGGAAAACATTAATTTTGTACTAGTTTAGATTTGGAAATGCTTAGGCACAGACTGATAAAGGGAAAGTGGGTGGGTGAAAAGGCTTATTTTTCTTTCTAATATTTGTGGTCTCTAGACTAGACCATTCTGATTGGATGATTTCTAAGATCCTTTCCAGATCTAAATCTTTTAATCCTTCATACCTGTAGCTAGCTCCCAGAAAGGACTTTTCTTTGACGAAATGATCTTATATATTCCCCTGGGTTCAATGATCAACTTTACACAAATCATTTCCAAATTTATCTATCTGTCCATTCCTTGTCTTCTGATATACAACCCCATCTTGCCAGTCAGACTTCTCCCCTGACATCTCAAAATCGACAGGCAGGTCCCCCCTCCATTGCCCAAAGTAGATTTCTGTCACTCTGGTTGAGGATTCTCATTTGTGTATTTCATGTAATTGGGGCTGTTTTTTGGTCAGCTTGGTGATCTCCAAAGGCAAAGGTCTTGCCACTTTTTTGACCATCTCCACTTCACTTAGAAGCAGATTAGAAATGCTAGTCATGTAGGAGGATGGCTTCTTCAGAGTGACTTCAGTGAAGGTGATATATGCTAACTCCTCAACCTCCTTGCACACACACCAACTACAACTGGACAAATGTTTATTTCAGTCCTACTGTTTATAGACCAAGTTGTTAGATACTGGGGATTCAAACAACATAGCTTCTGTTCTTAAAGAGCTAGGAGAGATGAACTAGGTACATAAACAACAGCAATGCAAGTTAAAAATAATTAAGTTTGGACAAGTCAGGAAGAGTAGACTGAGGGATTCAAATACCAGGGACTCATTTCTGGGTGTGGGGCAGGTCAACAGGGAAATCTTCATGGAGGAGGTAGCAGTTGTGCTGGATTTTGGAGGAGGTAAAGAGTGTTGATAGGTGAAAATGGAGTAAGGGGTAGAGTGGAGCGGGGAAAAATCTATTCTAGACATTGGAAACCGTACAAAAGCTAAAGGCAGAAGTAGAATGAAAGACTGAATTGTCCATTTTGGTTTGTTTTGTAGTGTGTGAAGGCTAGGTAGTTGGGGAAGACTGGAAAGCTCAATTAGTACCAGACTGGAGAGCTCTTGGAATACCAGGATATTTATTTCTTTCAGAGTTACTTGTGTTGGTAATCTTATCAAGTTGGATACTTCCTTCATCAGTGCAGATTACAGCCCCTCTTTGCCTTCTCATCTTGTTTGACTTGCTCACATTTTCCTATGCATCCTCAGAAAGGGCTCAAATTAATGTTCTTGGGGCCTTTCTCTAGATCTCTGGACCTGGTGTAAATAACATGGGGCAGCATGACATAGTGCTAGAGAGCTGGCCTTGAAGTAGAAAAGACTTGGTTTTGGTTTTTTTGAGGCCCACTTTTTAAACATGCTGTTGTGTAACTGACTTCTCAATGCTTTAGGTGCTGTAAGTTGCTGAACAATTGAATGCCTACATTGATAGAGGCACTTTCCTCAACCAGGAGCTCCCTGTATACCAGTGAAATCACATGTCCAGTCTCTCATCAATGAATATTTATTAACCCCCTGCTATGTGCCAGTCACTGTGGTAGGTGCTAGGAAGACAAATAAAAGAATTTACTCACTGTGGCAGCACTGAGGATACAAAGGCAAAAACACAGACTACCCTCAAGCAGCTCCGATTCTGGTGGCGGAGAAAACATGAAAAACTGTATATGTGAAAAATTGTACATATAGAATATGTACAGTGTAAGTGGAAGGAGAGGGAAGGCACTGACAATGGGGAGGAGTGAGTGAGGTGTCCTTCAGTAGGTGGGGTTTGAGCTGAGTCAGGAAGGAAGCCTTGAAGGTAGATGTGAGGAGGGAAAAACATTCCAGGCATGAGGGCATGGATAAATAAATAAAAGGTACAGAGTGCAAAGATGGAGTATCAGTGAAAGGAACAGCAAGAAGGCCAGCGTCCTTAGATTGTACATTATGTGGAAGGAGTAAAATGTAAGAAAACTGGAATGGTAAGAAGAAGTCAGTCATATGTGTGACAACCAACCTTGATAAACTGGACTCTTCTCTGCAATACACAGTTAAAAGACAACTCTACAAGTCTCAGAATGGAAGGTGATATCTACTTTCAGAGAAAGATCTAGAAAGACCAGAGTTTAAATGGAGACTGAAGTAATATATGCTATCATTCTTTTCTGTTTGATTTTGTTTCTTTTTTTTCCCATTTTTCATTCCATTGGTTACAACGCTTCTATACAACCAGACTATTGTACAATGTGAAAGTGTTTGCAGATCCTATACATTATTGTATGCCACCATTGCATGGAAGGGGGAAGGAAGGGGAGAAAATATGAAACTTAAGTGATTCTGGAACTGAATCTTGTAACCTAAAAGTAAATAAACAAGTTAATTTAACAAAAAAAAGGGTTCAGAGCTTTAAAAAGCTAAAGAGACAATTTTATGTTTAATCCTGGAGGTAACAGAGAACCACTGGAGTTTACTCTGTGTGTGTGTGTGTGTGTGTGTGTGTGTGTGTGTGTGTGATGGTCAGATTTACCCTTTAGTAAGAGGACTTTAGCAGCTCAGTGGAGAATAGATTGGAATGGGAAGAGACTTGAGGCATAGAGGCCAACTAGAAGACTGTTATAATAGTGCAGATGTTAGGTGATGTGAGATTGTACCAGGCTGGTGCCTGAATGAGTAGAGAGGAGGATGTATCCAAGAGATGTGGTGGAGGTGATTATATGAAGGTGATTGTGAGTCAAGAGTTGAGGATGACATTTAAGTTATGAGCTTGGATGACTGGGAATATGATGGTGCCCTTGATAATAATAGGGAAGTTGGGAAAAGAGGAGAGTTTTTGGAGAAGGATAATGAATTCTATTGTGCACATATTGAATTTGATTTGCCTATGAGTCATCCACTTTAAGATGTCTAAGGGGCAATTGGTGGTGTAAGACTGGAGAGAGGTTAAAGATGGATAAATAGATCTGAGACTACTCTACGTAGAGCAGAGAAGACAACTGAATCCAAGGAATCTTATGATGTCCTGAAGAGTGATAGTATACAGATAGAAGAGAAAGAGGCCTAGGGCAAACTCTTGGGGAGACACCTATAGTTAGTAGAGGTAACCTGGATGAAGATCTAGCAAAAGAGACAGAAAAAGAGTTGTCACAAAGATTGGAGGAGAACCAGGAGAGATCAATGTTGTGAAAACCTAGAGAGGAGAGAATATCAAGGAGAAAATGGTTATCAACAGTGTCAAAGGTTGCAGAGGTCAAGAAGGAAGAGGAGTAAGAGATCACTGGTAACTTTGAAGAGAGTCTTTCTGTTGAATGATGAGATCCAAAGGCAGATTACAGAGGATCTAGAAGTGAGTGAGGAGAGAGGATTGTAGATCATCTTCTCAGAGAGTTTAGTTATGAAGGAATGGAGATAGAGTGGTAAAACAATGCCATAGGGGCTGGTTGAATCAGAGGAAGGTTTTTTAAGGATGGAGGAGACATGAGTGCATTTGGAGGCAGCAGGCAAGCAGGGAGTTAACAGGCAGAAATGGAAGATTAGTTAGAGAATGGGGATGATAGAAGGAGCAATCTGAGGAGACATGATAGAATTGGATTACTTGTGAACATAAAGGAGTTTGCTTCTAGAAGAGCCACCTCTTTGTGTAAGATGGGTGAAAGAAGTAATACAGTAGTGGGGAAAGACATCTAAATCATGCGAGATGAGGAAGAGGGGAGAAGACGGAGCTCTAAGAGAATGGCTTCCATTTTCTCAGTGAAGTGTGAGGCAAGGTCTTCAGCTGCCTGAGGGCAGTAGGAGGCTTGAGGGAGGGATAATAGTTTTGGAATAGCTGCTGTGATGAGTACAGTAGCACTTGATTAGGGAGGTGTAAAAGGATTACCTTGTATAATGAGAGTCCAGATGAGATAATGTAACATAAATTTGTAGTGGATCCAATAGAGAATGGTTTCATGATTTTTCCTAGTTCCGTTCAGTAGCACATGAAAGGAACAAAGACAGTGGATGGTAGGAATAATCTGAGGTTGGTGTTTGGGAGTCCTGATAGGTGAAAGGACAAGGGGGCCAGAGACATGAGTGTATAGTACAGTTGAATGGGAAGAATGAGTATAGGGAAGGGAAGAGATTATAGCTAGTTTAGGAGTGATGAACTATGAAAGAACTGAAGGTGGAGGGATTAGAGGTCATGATGAGGGTGAAACACAAGGTTAGGGGTTGAAGGCAGAGGGTAAGATGGAATGATAAAATATTATGATCAAAAGGAATTTTGGAGTTCATGATCTTGAAAGTACAACACCTATTAGTGACGACAAGATCAAAGGTAAGACCATCCCTGTGTGTAGTTGAAGTGAAGTGGGAGGAATAGGTCAGGCAATTGAGTAGATCTTAATCTTTAAGAATCTTACATTTTCTTTGGTTAGGTGGGGAAGGAACAACTTGTACATAGAAAATTAAGTATGAAATCTGTGCAAAGTAATTCCCAGCATGTGGTCTGTCCTTTGTTTATTGTTTATTTTTAGTACATTACCGGTCTACCTTCTTTTTCTGGCTTACATATCTCTGATGACATCATCAACACTGCTTCTGCTGGGTATTTCTTCCTTGATAATATGTTGCACCCCACTCAAACCCACCATGTGCCTTTTCATCGCCTTTTGGGTCACCTGCAACATAAATTCTAAGGAGATGAGTGATTGACCATGACTTATGGACATATTGAATAACTGGAATAATATTGATGTTAATAAGATGAACCTTTTTCAGAGAGAAGTTGGGGGTCATTTAAGACAATGAACAGTTTCCCAAATGCAATTTGTTCTTGCTCACTTTTTCTCTTTTTCTTGCTCACTTCTGGGTCTAGTTCCATGTCCATCTGCATGCAATGTTTTTTTTAAGATATATGGAACTAATGGACCAATTCTATGGGGTGTCCATCTAACTTTAGATCAGAATGGGGACAACAGTCAGACTTTTTCTCCCCTTGTATGTATAGTTGGGCTGAATTATTTTTGGTGATTAATTATTTCATTTAGTTGTCTCTGCAGTGCTGAACAAACTCCAATTCTATTTGGATTCAGTTCTGTAGACTCTTGGAGATCAGGGACTTCATTTTTGTCTTAGTTATCTCCAGTGCTGGGCGCATAATAGGCCCTTACTAATTGCATGTTGTTTGATAGATTGGACATTCTCCATGACAGTAACTAACATCTTTACTGAATACATATCTCCCCACTTTAGACTTTTTAAAACTTCAATCAGAGGGTTATTTAACATAGTTACTTCTATTGTTATATCTTTCAAGGAATCTTGCAGGACTTTAACTTCTGCACGAGTTGACCCCTTGTTGGAGGAGAGCCTTTGGGGACTAATTGTGACAGTCTCATGCATCTTCTCCATAAAATTCCAACACTAGGAAAGATGCTGGGAAATTCTTCTCTGTAGTCATAGCAGCTGTTGCTAGGGTAGCCTGTCATAGAATCATTTAAAATTTAAAAAAATTTAATTAAAAAATTTAATAGTATTTTATTTTCCCCAATTACATGTGAAGACAATTTTTAGCATTCATTTTTTACAAGATTTTGAATTCCAAATTTGTACCCCTCCCTCTTTCTAAAATGGAAGGCAATTTTATATAGGTTATACATGTGTTGTCATGTAAAACATATTTTCATGTCACCATTGTGAAAGAAGAAACAGATCAAAAGGAAAAAAAAACAAAAAAAGAATCAAGTCGGTGAAAAAAGTATGCTCATTAATTCTTTATCCCTTGTGGGTACTTTGTATTTGTCTTGAATCATTGTATTGCTGAGAAAAACTGAGTCATTCATAGATGATAACCACACAATATTACTGATACTGTGTGCAATGCTTTCCTTGTTCTGCTCATTTCACTCTGAATCAGTTTGTACAGTCTTTCCAGGTTTTTCTGAAATTTGCCTGTTCATCATTTCTTGTTGTACAATAGTATTCCATTACATTCCTATACCACAACGTGTTCAGTCAATACCCAATTGATGGGCATCCCCTCCGTTTTCAATATTTTGTCACCACAAAAAGGGTTACTACAAATATTTTTGCACATATAGGTCATTTTCCTTTTTATATAATCTCTTTGGAATATAGACCAAGTAGTGGTATTGTTGGATCAAAGGGTATGAACAGTTTGGTTATCCTTTGGGAATAGTTCCAAATTGTTCTCCAGAATGGCTGGGTCAGTTCACAACTCCACCAACATTGCATTACTATCCAAATATTCCCACATCATCTCCAACACTTATCATTTTCCATTTTTGTCATATTAGTCAACCTGGTAAGTGTGAGGTAGTACCTGAATTGTTTTAATTTGCATTTCTCTGATCAAAAGTGATTTAGAACACTTCTTCATATGCCAACAGCTTTGATTTCTTCATCTGAAAACTGCCTGTTCATATCTTTTGGCCATTTATCAATTGAGGAATGGCTTGTATTTTTACAAATTCAAGTCTCTATATATTTGAGAAATGAGGACTTTATTAGAGACACTTGCTTTAAAGATTGATTCTTGCTTTCCTTCTAATCTTGGTTGTATTGGTTTTGATGGTGCAAAAGCTTTTTTATTTAATATAATAACATTTTTCTATTTTACATTTCATAATGCTCTCTACCTCTTATTTGGTCATGAACCTATAACTCACTTAACTTCTCCTTTAAGAATTTAGATGCTATATCGCTTGGTGCATATATGTTTTAGTATTGATATTACTATATAACCTATGGCAATTTTTAGTAAGAACGCAGTTTCCTTCCTTATCTCATTTAGTTTAGTCTGTTTTTGCTTTACCTTTGTCTTCGCTCAGAAATATAACCCTTGCTTTTTATTTTTTTTACACTTCAGCTGAAGCATAATAGATTCTGCTTCCAGCCCCTTACCTTTATGCTGTGTGTGTCTTTCTGCTCCAAGTGTGTTTCTTGTAAACAACATATTGTAGCATTCTGGTTTTTGTTCCACTCTGCTATCTGTTTTTGTTTTATGGGAGAATTCCTACAATTTACATTCACAATTATGATTACTGTCTATTTCCTTTCATCCTATTTCTCCTGCTGTTTGTCCTCTCTCTTCTCACCCTTTCCTTCCTCAACAGTATTTGCTTCTGTCTGCTGCCTCCCCCTGGGTTGGCCTTCTCTTCCATCAGGCTCTTCTCTTTTCCCTTTACTTCATCTCCTCCCCTCCTACTTTCCTGTTGGGTAAGATTGATTTCTATATTTTTGTCTTGATGTTCCCTGTCACCATGATAACTTTCAATGGTGAGATTCTTTTTTTGTTGTTTTTTTGCTCATCTTTTTGGGTATTTTTCCTTTTTTAAAAATTTGAGCTCTGCTTTCAGGGTAGAAGGGGCACTGTCTCAGGCTTCTTGTGCCAGGGGCTGTAGGCCCTGGCTATTTACTTAGTGCTGCACTGGTGTTGCCCTAAGGCCCATGGGTGATCCTGCTGTCTGGTGCTGAATGGAGGGGGTGGGGTAGGTGGGGTCTGGCACTGCTAGAGGTTTACTTCATGCTAAGCCAAGGTCCTAGAGCTGATGTCTTGTATGTTATGAGGCCATTGGGGTGTTTCTGCATTTCCCCAGGACTATACTGGAGCACATGGCTGTCTTGCTGCTGGGTGCTGCCTGTTTGCTTAGGTACCAGTAGGGCTGGCTCTACTTGTTTGCCCAGGACTATCCTGAAACATGAGGAGGTCTCACCACAGGAGGTTGCTTGTTTGCCAGGTGCTAAGCTGAAGCTTAGAATCTTAGAACCATGGTGGTTCTCAGAGCTGGAGTCTTCCTGGTCCTCTGGTTATGCTTAAGCATGTGGAAGGTGTTGTGGTTTTGGTGTTTGCCTGTTCCTCTGTACTGGGGCTTAGAATTTTCCACTGGTTTATTGAGGTGGGGCTTACTGCTGGCTTGTTGGGATACTTCCTGTCCTGGAATGTGCTCCACTTTTCCCCGAGACAGAACTTTACTGCTGATCTTCCAAGTTTCTTGAACTCAAAAATGGTTTCACTTCATCTTTTTGCTGGTTCTGCTGTTCTAGGTTTTGTTCTGGGGTGCTATTTTATGGTTGTTGGGAGGTGAAAATGGGTTATGGTGATTTACTGCTTACTCCACCATCTTGGTTCCTGGAATTAGATCCATGGGATCATTTTAAATTGAGTTTGGGTTTTGCGCCTTTGATTTCCTGGTCCTGTGCTTCAAAGTTTGTTGCTTTTGATTTCACGGAATCCACCTGACCTGCCCAGCATTGCTATGTGCTGGCTTGTATGTTGTCTACATGGGAACAAGCTGGTCATTGACTAGCACAACTGTGGCTATACTATCTAGAGTCTGATACATGGCTTTGCCCACCCTCTTGTACAGCTAGCTAAATGGTAAGGAGGGGTATAGGGTCTTGAGACTGCGTGATAACCTGGTCACTCTGGACACACCTGGAGGAGGACTAAGGAAGGAGCAATAGTGCAGAGAGGCATGGCAAAGTCAGCTTGTTATGTTGTTCTGGGTAGGTAGGGAGTTGTTAGATGAGGAACCAAAAAAAAATCCACTGGAGTAGAGCCCTAGGGCAGTATCTGGACAGACCTGAACTGCTTCCCACAAGTGATCTGGATAAGCCTACTCTTGGCAATTCGGTGCCCAGTGCCCCGGGATGGCTAATTACAAAGCTTGAATACTTAGTCACTGGCTGACCATAAGTAGTCATGGCAGTGATAGATCAGGCCCTGGCACAGGAGTTGGATAAATGTATCCTTCCCACGTATAAAAAACTCTTGTGGCCACCTGTCAGATCTGAACTTGTGCGTGACCAATGTAATAAGAGAAGATCTGACAAAGAACTGGAATATAAGGTATGCAAGGCCAGACAATTGGACAGATAATTAGGACTGGAAGATTGTTGCATCATCACACAATGTTGCTGTTACTGTGTACAATGTTCTCCTCAACCTGTTCACTTCACTCTGCATTAGTCATTGAAGTCTTTCCAGGTTTTTCTGAAATCCACTTGCTCATCATTTCTTACAGCACAATAGTATTCCATTACATTTCAATACCATAACTTGTTCAGCTGTTCCCCAATGGATGGGAATCCCCTCAATTTCCAGTTCCTTGCCACCACAAAAAGAACTACTATTAAATATTTTTGTACAGGTGGGTTCTTTCCCCTTTTTTAGGATATCTTTGGGATACAGACCTAGTAGTGGTATTGCCAGATCAAAGGGCAAGCACAGTTTAGTTGAACTTTGGGCATAGTTCCAAATTCCACTCCAGAATGGCTGGATCAGTTCTCAACAACAATACATTAATGTTCCAATTTTCCCACATCTTCTCTGACATTTATGATTTTCCTTTTCAATATTAGCCAACTGGATAGGTTTGAGGTGGTACCTCAGAGTTGCTTTAATTTGCATTTCTCTTATCAATAGTGATTTAGAGCTTTTTTTATATTACTATAGCTTTGATTTCCTCATCTGAAAACTGCCTATTCATAGCCTCTGAACATTTATCAACTGGAGAAATGACTTTTAGTCTTATAAATTTGACTCAGTTTTCTATATATTTGAGAAATGAGACCTTTATCAGAAACACTGGCCTTAAAACTTGTTTCCCAGCTTTCTGCTTTCCTTCTCATCTTGGTTGCATTGGTTTTGTTTGTGTAAAACCTTTTTAATTTAACATAATCAAAATTATCCATTTTGCATTTGCTGTTGATTTGTATCCTTGTGTAATAGTAATGAAATTTGAAGATCTCTTTGTATTGGCAAGGTAACAGGTATGTAGCACTTAGTGTCAAGCAGATTATATCAAACCAAACAGAAGGTAAGAACCCCTGTTCCCCTGTTGCTGACATAACAAGAAGGGGCTGAACAGGTAGGAGCTAATACCATATATAAGAGAGAGAGAGAGAGAGAGAGAGAGAGAGAGAGAGAGAGAGAGAGAGAGAGAGAGAGAGAGAGAGAGAGAAGACAGACAGAGACAGAGAGACAGAGAGAGACAAAGACAGAGAGAGAGACAGAGAGACAGAGAGAGAGACAGAGAGACAGAGAATTTCTCTCAGTGAGCAACTGGAGGCTGGGCTGCTACTGATGAACTGAAGACTGAATTGAGAAGAACTGAGAATACAAATGAGAATTGAGAACTGAGACACAATTTCTTGGAGCAAGCCCCATGGAGGCTAGATAAAGTGACTTTGATTTTGAGAACGGACCTGGGTAAAGTGATTTTGATTTTGAGAATGGAGCTGGAGAAAGTAATTTAGATTTTGAGAACAGAACTTGTAGTGGCAGAGCTTCTTCTGAGAGTCCATCAAACTCCTGCTGGGAGCTTCCAAGGGCCATCCAGAGCTGCCAGAAGAAGCATGACTATGGTGTCAGTACTTAGTCTCTTTTGGGTCTATGATGATTTCACAGGCAGAAAGTGAATTGAGATGAGAGTGCCGACCATGCGTGTGAATATTGTTGTAATTATGCTAAGCTTGGTGTGTGTAGATATTGTTGTGGCTTTGTTAAATTTTCTCTTCCCAGGAACAGAAATTGTGAAGGACTTGAGGTGGACTGGACACTGTGAGCTTCAATATGGAGCAGGAACTGCATGGAGAGCTGGACAAGGAACTGGGAGCTATCTGCCTTTGAATTCAGATGGCAGTTGGTTAGATTAGGGAAGGAGCTGGGACCATGGAAAAGGAATCATGAAGTTGGAAAACAGCCTCAAGTCAAAACTGAAAGACCTCTCTGTGGGTACTGAGTAGTGACTGATGAAATTGTCTGAGAAGTTAAATTTTCTCTTCCCAAAACTTAAGAAAAAGGGTCTTTTTACTCTCACTCAACAGAATCTTGGTAGACCTCTTAAACTTTTGCTAGGTAACTCACAAATCCATAATCTCTAAGTGTCATTCCATTTAGAGGACAAATCTATTTTCCATAGGGTGCTCTTATCCAGAAGCAAAGGATAATCTTCAGCTTCCAAAAATGGTGTGCAGATCTGAACGTGCTTGAGGTGCCTGAGGGGTAGGTGCAAATGACTGAACTTGTGTAAAAGGCTTCCTTATGTCCTAGATAGGACTCCCTAGTCTGAGGTAGCACTGTCTCTCCTCTCCCCCATTCCCTGAAAGTCCTTTTGCAGTCTGCTAATGAAGATGAACGTGTTCTCTCTTCTCCTTGAATCTTTTCTCATTTATTCTTTTTTTTT
>JAQQSW010005310.1:0-14222 GCA_028646575.1 Pseudocheirus occidentalis | reverse complement strand
GAGAGGGGGGATGATAGAGGGGAGGGCAGGTTTGGCAGAAGGGTTGTTAGAAGAACACACTTCTGTAAAGGGACAGGGACAAAGTAGAGAACAGAACAAGTGGAGGGCGGGATAGGAAGGAGGGAAATATAGTCAGTCTTTCACAGTATGTCCATTGTGGAGATGTTCTGTGTAACTACACATATACAGCCTATATTGAATTACTTGTCTTTCCAGTGGAGGTGGGTTACAAGGAAGGAAAGGAAAGAATCTAGAATTTAAAGTTATAAAATCAAATGTTAAAAAAAATATATATATATATAATATTATTATTTTTTACATGCAACTGGGAAATAAGATATACAGGCACTGGGGTAGGGAGATCCATCTTGACCTACTGGAAAGTCAGAGGGATGATGGGGGAGGGCATAGGAGAGAGCAGATTGGGGGAGGGGTTATACAGTGGGATCTCTGTTTTGGGGTGGTGGGTAAGGGAAAGATGGGGAGAAAATTTGTTACTCAAAATCTTGTGGAAATGAATGATGTAAACTAAAAATAAACAAAAGTTAAAAAAATAAGAGATACAAAATAAAAAAAAAGAAAGTGATAACACTATACATTAATCTTACAAATCTGTTGTGCATAGTGTTGCTGTTTTGCTTTGTTTTTGCAGAGAGTAGGCTTTGTTAGACATTTGCTGATGCGTCTCTCTCTGCAGATCTGGAATGTACACCTTGCAGTGCCCTGTCCAGTTCTGCTTCTGTTCTATTGCTTCACCTACTCATTAATGAATAAATGACAGAAATTATTTAGAGTTTACAATGTGCCAGGTGCTGGAAGTAAAAATACAAACTTGCAAGGCAATCTATCCTCAGCTAGGTGGTACAGTGGATAGAGTGCCAGATCTGAGTTCAGATCTAGCCTCAGATGCTTACTAGCTATGCGACTCCAGATATGTCATCTTACTTCTGTCTGCCTCTGTTTTCTCATCTGTAAAATGGGCATGGTAATAACACCTACCTCTCAGGGCTATAGTAAGAATCAAATGAGCTATTAATTGTAAGGCATTTAGCACAGTGCCTGGCTATACATAGTAAGAAATGTATACATGTTAGCTATTACTATCTGTCCTCATAGAGCTTAAATGTTAATAGGGGAAGCCAATACACAGGGGAATGGTAACCAAGCAGGAGAGTTTTAGATATGGAAGTCAGAGGGGTGGGGATTGGAGTCAGAAGGCAAATAATTGACATGACCTTTTTCTTAGTGGTCATGTTGATTTGATTGTTTTCGGAGGTATAGTTGGAAAATAAATGGGATGGAGAGGGGGAAGACAGATGAGGTGGTAATGGTGTAGACATGACCAGAAAGTGGCCACCTCCATGTAGCCAGAACTCATCCTCAGGGAATGGGCCTTGAAATGGGACTGTGGTCTCCAAAAAGACCTAGTGATGGAAGTGATAGAAGGAATGTGCAAACAAGATTGGGGAGAGGCAGGATCCCATCTTGAGAAAGACAGAGAAAGGAGTTAGGCATGTGATGAGACAGGGACTCAGTTATAGCATCAATCAATCAATCAATCAATCAATCAGTCTTTCTTAAGTTCCTGCTTCCTGTCAGTTGAGAAGCAATAGGGTGTATTGACTTAGAGACGGAGTTGACTTAAGACCAGGGAGACTTGTCTGGGATCATGGCCAGCCTTCGGCCCATATTGGCCATGTGACCCATGGCATTTTACATAACCTCACATTCTCCAGCAAACTTTTCAAAACTGTAAGTTGCAGAATAGATACTGATCAGCATTGGGAGAGGAAGTTTCCTCCCTGGGAGCTCCTTCCATTGATGAAGTCATAAGGTCGGTGAAAAAAGAAAAATCTTCCACTTATTGTTCAAGCTTCTAGGACTGGGATACAAGACAGGGGCATGATTACAAAAATGACCAGAGCCATTACTGGAACCTGGGCTCAAGATCAGAGTGACACTCATCTCAAAAGTGTCTGTGGTTTTAAATTGAATTTTTTGACCACCAGGCAAAAGGCAGGTCTCAGTGTATGTATGAGGAAGACTGATCATTTTGGGGGAGTTAAGCGACCCTGGAATTGGAGGTTTGATGTATAGAGGAGCAGGTAACCAAGACGATTTTTACAGGTGGTAGAATTCCAAGTCTTGAGTGATCAATTCACTCCTATAACCTATAAGGTGCTTTGAACTCCTCCAAAGGAGAGGTCCTATATAAGTGCAACACATTTTTATTGAATCCAGATGTCTACAAAACCTATTCCAGGTTTGTCTGACATACTGTTGACATTCACTGAATTGTTTTAATTGCTGCTTGCCTGTTTGGGAATAGTAACACCAAAGCTCCAACTCATACATCGTCTCTTCAATTATCATTTTTTGTTTTGCTTAGGAAATCCCACCAATTTGAAACATAATTTCTTTTGTCCATTCTTTTTTTCTTTATTTGACTTGTTGACACTGGCATTCAAATGACTTAATGTTCAAAAGGGCAGTTAGTGAATTTTTTCCAAATCTCCAATAAATGGAAACCAAAGGTTTTGCCCAAGTCAACAGAAGGAGGTGTTGCATCCATCTTAACAGGATGTCCAATAGTGAGTTGGGTGATTGGCAGGATGTGGGAAGGAAGAGTTGAGCAGCACAACAATTCAATGAGGGTGGGTGAAGGACTGCTCATTAACATAATTATCAATAAGGAAGCTCATGCCAAGGAGGCACCGAGGAAGCTGTGTTCATTTGAATGAGCCAGTGGTGATCACTCAACTAAGCAGAGTGTACCCTGAGCAACTTCAGCCTCAGGGACAGCCTAGAGTTCAGGGAAATTTTAGCCAGTCACTGGTGAAGAAATATTCGTTAAGCACCTCCTGTGTGCCTAGCACTGTCCTAAGCTTTGGAGACACAAAAAAAGGCTACAGAAGTCGCTGTTAGAGCTGGACGGAGGAGATGAGCACTCAAAAATACTGTATGTTTCCCATTTTACAGCTGCCTATAGAATCAGTAGGACCAGCTAGGTAGAGCAGTTGCTAGAGTGCTGAGACTTCAAATCCTTACTAGCTTTGTGATCTTGGGCAAGTCAATTAACCCTGTTTGCCTCAGTTTCTTCATCTGTAAAATGAGCTGGAGAAGGAAATGGCAAACCACTCTGGTATCTTTGCCAAGAAAACCCCAGAAAGGGTCACAAAGAGTCAGACACAACAGAGAAAACAACTAAACAATAGCAACAATAGTATCAATCAATGCATCAAAAAATTAATCGACAAGAGTTTCTTAAAAGTCTGTAGCAGGCAATGCACTAGGCTTGGGAATATGAAGGCAGAAACGCGACGATGCCTTACTTCGTAGAATTTACACTCTACTGAGAGAGGGCAGGCACAGATTTAGAAATACAAAGGACTTTAGAGAGGGTCTAGTCAGATCTTACCAGGAAGCTCTATTTCCAGAGCCAAGGAAGAGGCTGAACTCAAGGTCCTAAAGGGAGGAAGCAGTAGAGCTGAGGATTGCGTAAGGAGGCAACAGGTTCCTGTGCTGTGCCCTCATCAGCACTTATCTGAAGTTCTGTGTTCAGTTCTCAGGGTAAGGATTTAGGAAGGACATTGATCAGTTGGGGAATGTCCAGAGGAGGCTGAGCAGGATCTTTGAAGGAAGGATCTTGAGTCCGTGTTATAGAAACTTCACCTGGGGATAATTATAAGACTTGGAGAGGCACGCTGGCTGGGGACAAGTATTTGGAGGGCTCTTCTGTGGAAGAAGGATTCGTTTTGTCCCATTTAGACTAGAAGAAATGGGTGCAAATTGTTAAGAGGCCAATTTAAGCTCAACATTGGGGAAAACTCCTCAAGAATTATTAGAACTTTCCAAAAGTGGATAGGGCTGCTCTGAGAGGCTCTGGGTTCCTCTTCCTTGGAAGGCTTCAAGCAGGGGCTGCATGATCCTGCAGCTTCCCTGGCTCCCTTCAAGTCCCAGCTAAACTCCCACCTGCTAGAAGAAGTCTTTCCCCAACCCCTTTCATTCTAGAACCTTCCCTCTCTTGGTTACCTTTAATTGATCCTTTATGTGCATTGTTTGTATGCAGCTGTGTGCATGTCTCTGCCCCATTAGAGTGTAAGCTTCCCTAAGGAAAGGCTTCCTTTTGCCTCTCTCTTTCCCCAGCACTTAGCACAGCACCTGGAACCTAGTAGAACATAGCTTGTCTCTTAACCTTCCTGGCCTCAGATTCTTCAGCTGTAGAATCAGACAACTGCGCTAAAAGATCTTTGATGTCCCTTCCAGCTCTAAATCTCTTATCCCGTGGTCCATGAGGAACCTAAAGATGAGGTCTTTTGGGCACTGCAATAATCAGTTGGTGAATCAACAGGTGTTGCTTAAATATCTATTATGTGCCAAGCCCTGTGTTAAGTGCTGAGGATACAGACAGAAGCAAAGCAATTTCTGTCCTCAAGGAGCTTACATCCTGTCAGGGGAAACAACCTGTTCACAAATAAGAAAATACAGATGTGTGATAAATATTTAAAATGGTCATATTATAGTAAATTATATATAATATCTAAATACAATATATAAATTATGTGATAAATATTACATGTAAATAAATGCACACACATGTGTATGTATATGTATATAAATGCATATATAAATATAAATATATATATATATATTATAAAGTAATTTCAGGGTCAGGGGAAGCATGGATCATTGGAGGTCAAGCATCAGCCTCATGAAGGAAGAGACATCTGAACTTTGAATGAAGCTGAGGATTTGATAGGTCACAGACCCAGGCCCTGTCCAGCTCTGCAGCAGCCCATGTGGTAATTACTGGGCTGTTTCAGGATGGAAGGAACTTTGGACAGCCTCGATAAACCAAACCACATTCCCTAGTCCCAAACTTTTCCTTGGAACACCGAGTACTTCACCATAGCTGGGGGTGACTCCCTGGCATGGTGACAATGACGTGGAAGTTTCTTTTATTCTATTTTTGTATTCTTGAAGGAGCAAAAATAAATTTAGCTTCAAAAGATCAATGGAAACCAAGCTGAGAGTTAAAAAATGCTGGGGAATGTTCCTGTAGGAAGTGCCACTTGATGGAAGGACAGGGGGTGATGCTGTGGGTTAACACCCTCATTTCACAGATGAATGAATTGGGGCTTGGGAAGATAAGATGACTTGCTCAATTGGGGTTAAAAACAAGCAAAGAAATCTAACCGTCTCAACTTCCCAGCTTTCCGAGCAAAGATGTTGCTAATGCAAATCTCATTTCTTGTTATTATAGAACTCCTTGGGCTGTTTTATTTTATTTTATTTTATTTATTTTTTCTGCTGCCTACCCGGCAAGCTCTTACGACCTGCAGGTTTTTGGTTGTCACAGAGACAGGCTGTCATTTTCCTCTAAGCCAAATCACAGTGCAATTGTCAATCACACAGGGGGAAAGGCAACCTGAGTGGCGTCTCTCCCTCAAATTGAAAAGAATAAGGTTCTTGAAATTTCCCCACCGGCTCCCCTCTGGTCTAGGTGGCCAAGCCAGGGGCCAAGAACTGAGACACTGCACTCTTTAACCCTGCTGATATTTGATTTTGGAAAATGATGGGGATTGGGAGAGTGATGGGCTGACCTCAGTTTGCTATTAACGAATGTGTCTGCTTGTGGGTTGGAAGCCTTTTGGATGATGTGATCAAGTGACCGTGTAATCACTTTGGCTCCAGGAAGGAAGTAGCCATAAATCAAAGGGAGGTGGGTCCAGCAGTGATTTTTGCCAGCAGGCTTTTTACCTCAGTTGTATTTTGTGGGACTGTTTTACAGAAACTTTTGCAAAAACCTGTGAAGCCTCATGGAGCTTTGTCAGAGAGTCAGGACACCTGGGCTTCCATTCCTGATCCTACAACCTTCGGTGAATCCACTTAATGCTCTCTGGGACTGATTCCTCCTCTGGAAAATAAAGGCATTGGACCAGATGATCTCTTTCTTTTAACGTTTTATTATGACTCCTCACTTTTTTTTAAACCTCAGTGTCTCTGCAGCCTCCAGCTCCACAGAGCTGTCCCTTGTTACAAGCCAGTAGAGGCACACAGAACCAACCTGAAAACGTCTGCACCCTTCCACACCTCTTCTCCACCTCTCAGCCAAGAGGTGAGAGGCTGCTTCATGTTTCAGTCTTCTGACGTCGTGATTTGAACCAGATGATCTCCACGCTCTTCCTGTCTACAGAATGCCACAGAACTAACATGTAGCCAGAGTAGTCAGCTTTAGCTGCAGGAATGGCTGTTCACTAATGGAAAACAGCATTTCCTGTACCAAGTCAATTATTTAAACACAGTGGAGCTATCAGAACAGAAAGTACAATAGAGTGGTTCAGGGGAGGGACTTGGAACAAGCAGGAAAATCTGGGTTCAGATCTAACCTCAAACACTTGCAAGCTGTGCGACCCCAGGCAACTCATTTAACCTTTCAATCAATTAATAAACATTTCATAAGTGCCTACTATGTGATGGACCCTGTGCCAAGAGCTTTCAGAGACTCATTTTCCTCATTCATATTATGGGATAATAATACTGGCATTGCCTTACTGGCAGGGCTGTTGTGAGTAAAGTGCTTTGAAAACTTTACAATGCCATATTAATTAATGTCAGTTATCGTTGTTACTGTGATTTCTGCAAGGCCCAAATGTGTCCTTCACAGATATATACTGGCAACTGATCTGTACCTTGTCAATCAATGAGCATTTCTTAGTTTATTTCCAGCCAATATCCATCCATTGGTTATCACTACATGCCTGCTCCATCTTTTCTTCTGGTGATATGTCTGGTGATACAATTTATTCAACTTAATTCATTTGTTTAATTATTATTTAAATTATTTAATAATTAATTTAATTCATCCAACATTTATTAAACACCTGCTATGTGACAGGCATTATTCTGGTTACTGGAGCTGCCATGGCAAAAAACAAGTCTGTCCTTGCACTTAAGGACTTTACATTCTAGTAGGGGAATGGGAGGGAGATAGCCCATGTTCACAAAACATATGTTAAATAAATACAAAGGTATTTTGTTTTTTTTTTTCGGGGGGGGGGGCAATGTGCTGCATCTGAGGAAATCCCAAAATATCTCTTGTAGGACATGACGCTGGAATTGAACCCAGTTGCCTGCAGCTGGCTCAGTGAACTTCAGGGTTAAGTATCTGAGGGATGGTTTAAACCAGGTTTGGTCTTCCTGTATCCAGACCAAGCCGTATTGCCTCTTCCACTTTTCATAAAATAGCATAATATTTTATACCATAATACTGTGACTGATTTGGGGATGAGAAACTTTCTCCCCTTTTCTTGTATTGTACCATGGCAGTTGCCTTAAATGGTGGGCTTAACTTTTAAAGTGACAGTAGGAAATGTAAGGATCAACCCCTTCCCTCCCCCCCCAAAAGACCATTCAACATAGCTACGGTTCTAACTGTTTCCTCTGCTAATGTCCCTGTAAATTTCAATGTCATATTCCGGGACATTCCTGCCCTTAATCTGACAGTGTCAGAGGGATCCATCTTCATTTTCTCACTCTTTTCATAATCTAATCCTCAGCTCTAACATGCAATTAGTGCCCCCTTTGCCCCCTGCATACCAAGCAGGCCCCTCGCTCCAGTTCCCACTGTGCAGTCTGGTTAGAGGTGCCTCGTCTAATGAATATGTACATTCTAAGGACCTCAGTCAGGAAGGTCACAGGCAATCAACCTTGAATTCAATTACGTGAGTCAAGGTTAATGACTCGTTGCAGTGGTCAGAGGCATTCAGAATCCTGCAGATTAAATCAGCCTGTCAGAACTGACAATGTAGAAAGGACTGAATTACTTGTGTAAGAAACAGGGAGTTGGGAGAAGATAAAATGGTGTCAGTCTTCAACGAAGATTACATGGAATTCTCGGTGGCAAATCAGATTGTAAATCTCTCCTAGACTCCTAATATGATTAGTCTACATAAAGACATGTCGAGATTGGAATATGGAGTCTGCTAATAAGACTCCCTGAACTCCACTCAGCTGGGCAACTTGCCGCTTACCTCATCATTTCCATCGTCCTTAGGGGCTTCAGCAGGAAATGGGGACTTGGTTTTCTCCGTGGGCTTTTATCTTGAGTATGCATTGAAATGATGGTTGCAATGCCCTGCAAAGCTGCCTAGAAGTAGAAATGTTTTAAATGAACGTTTCCAGAAATTTGATACTCACTTTCATTTGTGTTTTTTTAAGCATCTTCTTTCAATAACATTATGAAGCTTTAGGAACATTGAGATGAATGGAGGTAACTTGGCTACTCATATTTGAATGGATTTAGGAATCATATATTTAGAATGGGAAGAGACTATTGAGATAATTTCGTTCAATCTTTTAGTTTTAATAATGGGGAAACTGGGTCCCAGAGAGATGAAATGCTTCCCATGAGGCCCCACAGGTAGCAAGTGACCATTCCATTGCAGGGCACTGATCTCATAGAACTATGCGTTTCTTGCAATGAAGTAGCTTGCAAGTTACCTATGCCTAACATATCCTGTGTGACTCTCTTCTATCTGAGTTATAAGGTGACCACAGGGGTTATTGACCAAGTGGGGTTTAAGCTCTAGGATCAAGCAATGAGATCTACAATAAAACGGCAAAAAATATTTTTTTTGATTGTGAATGAAAAAATAAGTGAGGAGGGACATAAGCAAGGAAAGATCTGATAGTACCCTCGGAGAACAAGTCTGCAAGATGGGAAGCTCCCAGTATTACAGGTTTGATCTGGTGGAAACATTACATTCATATGAAATTCAGATTTTTGGGGGTGGGATGGGTGACCCAGTTTCACAGCTAGATCACATGATGAGTTAGCACTTGTGACAAGTCATAGAATTCCAGTGGCTTGGTGCAGGCAGGGCTCATGCCATGTCCTAACTCCCAAAATCTTTTGTTAAACCTCCTCTTTGCATGAATAAATTCTTCAGCTTAATAACCCATCTGCTAAGGAGGTGTCCCCCAACATGTTAGGGTCCTTGCTTCTATTCTCTTGAAATCTTAAGGATACCATAGGCTGGCCGTCATTTGTCCTTTCACTCTTGTATTGGGACTGCACCACCTTCTTTTCTATTTTTCTTTGACAACATGTTTCACATTGCACTTTAATCAATCCATTAATTTGACAGGGAGAAAAAAATCACTACAGAAATCATTCCTCTGTCTCTCTTGCCCCTGTGTATTTTGTGGTTGAAAATGGCATATTAAAGCTACATGAGTAAAATAAATGAAGACGTAATTTATTTATAATGCCCTCATACTGTTGACATTTCCTTGGGTCAATATGGTCCTATAGCATCATTTTTTCCCTCCAAAGTCTCATGTGTTGGTGAAGGCTCCAGTGTTGGTGTCTCGTGCCTTGTGTCTTGTGTGCTGACCACACAATTTTGTGTGATAGGAACTTTCCGTTTACCTTATGGTGATATTCTCTTTTGGAGTTGGGTCTGTGATTTTTCATGGACTGAGTAAGGTCTAGGTAGGAATCACCTATTCTGGATCAAGAGCTCAAACCCTTTTTTGTCAGACCATTTAGAGAACAGATGTTCTCATGAATGAAAAATCTTATGGCAAATTAAATCCTTTTTGGGGGTGGTGGTTATTTCAATATCTTGAATTCATCAGGGTCATATATTTAAAGAAAACTGAGCCTCAGCAAGATTTAATTGACTGACTTCTCCAATGTCACTCAGGAAGTAAGTGGCTTGTTACTAATGTTATTGAAATAATTTTGGTCAAGTGAATAGCAGTCCTCTCTTCCCTTCATCTCTGAGTGGTTCTGCTACATGATTTCTTTCTCCTTTTCTAGCTCTGACCTTCTGCAATACCATTATTCTAAATCTGGATTTCCTGACGTTGGGCATGATTAAGGCAAAGTACACCAGTTGGATGGTTAGTAACTGCCACTCTATATCAAATTAGATACTGAAGGTCGCACACAGCTTCCCTAATAGCGAGACTGGAAAACCTGACTGTATGCTTCTTCTGGTTAGTGATAGGGTCTAATTTCCATTCTATTCTCTTCTTGTATTTCTTGATATCCTTTCTCTCCCCCATTCTACCCTCTCCCTATCATCCCCCATAATCTAGATGAATAGATTGAATAGAGCTCTGAGCCTGGAATCAGGAAGACCCAAGTTCACATCCGTCCTCAGACATTTCCTAGCTGTATGATACTGGCCAGGTCATTTAACCTTTGCCTACTTCAGGTTTTTCAAATGGAGGTAAAAATAGCACCTCTCTCATAGAATTGTTATGAGGCTTAAATGAGATAATTTTGCGAAGTACTTACCATTGTGCTAAGAGTAGTAGGCGTTTAATAAGTATTTCTTTTCATCCCCCTTTTGCTGTTTTTTTTTGCATCATAGGATTCAGAGTTTCAAGCTTATTTTGCTCAGAAACTGGTTTTCCTTTTGTTTTTATAATCTTGAAAGCTAGCCCAGGGCCTGGTACGTAAGAGTTGTTTCATAAATGTTTATTAAATGGAATGGAGATGAATTGTATTGAACAAAATTTTGGTGGAATATTCCATTCCTAAGACTTGGCTCATGGCATTCTTTCTAGCTGAAATTCTTGCATGCCTCTTTAATCAATTTTTTTTTACTGAAGATCATGGGATTTTTGAGATGCAAAGAGTCATGGAGTTCATTTAGATTTGTCCACGGTCACAAGAGTCAAAATTTGAACTCAGGAAATTCTAAACTCTCCACACTATGACTTCCTTCAAAGCCTAGCTTGTGGTTTTTTTTTCATGTTATTTTTGCAGGTCCTAGATTTATGTTGGAAGGGACCTCAGAGTCAATCCAGGTTCCTTCATACTGGACCTTGAATTTCTTTGGGGTAAGAGCTATGGCTTCTCTAAACCAAGTGTATTATCTCCAGTGCTCCATATATGGCGGTCCCTGGATAAAAGTTTGTTCATCAGTAAAACTTTCCCAGCCCACAACAATCTTTCCTTGCTCTGAACTTGGTGATCTCATATTCTACAATAGCATTCAATAATCAGAATCATATAGAATGTTATAGCTGGAAAGGACTCTAGAGATTGTAATCAATCTCATTTTACAGATGAAGAAACTGAGGCCAAGGACAGGAAATAACTAAGGTCAAATAGATAGAAAAGAGTAAAGCTGATTTTGATCCATAGTCTTGGATCTTTAGCTGGGAGAGATCTATGAAGAATCCCTCTAATCCACAGCCCAGTCCTTAGTTTACAGATAAATAAGGACACTAAGACTCAGTAAATTAAGTGATTTGCCCAAGGTGATGGAGCTACTAAGATTCTGGAGTGAGATTTGAACCTAGGTCTTCTGACTCCAGAGCCAGCGTTCTTCATGTATCCCCTAGTGAAATTCTTGTATTGTCTTCCTTGCTACCACTTAGCTCTTGGGTTGTGTGGAGCCATTCATAACTCACTCACAATGCCTGACACATGGTAAGCACATTTAATAAATGCTCTGGCTATGTCTGTCTGTCCATCCATCTATCTACCTTCCTCTCAACATATCATCTAATTATCTATACCTATTTTATATCTATCGCTTCTTTCAACAAATATGTATATCATCTAATTAAAATTATCTACCTCTCTACATATACGTGTATCATCTAATTATCTATACCTATCTTGTCTGTCTGTCTGTCTCCCTTCCTCCCTCCCTTATCAATCAGTCTAATAAATTATATGACAGCAGGGACCCAGAATTATCTTTCTTTGTCTACCCTCCTAGTGCTTAGTCCTTGGTGGATACTCAATAAATATTTACCCTTTTGATGTGCCTGGAAACGCTGTTTTCTGTACCTCAGGGCTTAGAGCATCATGTCCATAATAGCGCTGGTTGAATTCCTGGATAGAGTCACCCAGCCTTAGGTGCCACTATGTTTCTCCATGATGGCAGGGGCAGTGATGATCTCTCCCAGATGCAGCCTAGAGTTCGGCAGCCTATGTCAGCCTCTGGGAGCTACTTTCACTAACCCCTGCCCAAGCATATCCTCTGCCATCAGCAAGTAGCTATTGCTTCTCCACAGGGCCACAGCTGGGTTCTGAATAGCCCCACCATTTGCATTTTAGCTGCTAAGTAAAAACAAAACCAAATCCCCAAAATAAGAAAACAAACTGTCTCCTTACTTTAGCTCTGGTTTGAAATGGGCCTAATTTGAAGTGTGTGTGAGTGTGTAAGTAAGTGTGTAAGCATGCAGTCTCATGAAATGCTCTGAAAGACCATTCTGGGCTTTTTTGCTTGTTTATTTTTAAAGAAAATGTTTTCTTGAAGAAATCCAGTGGGAGAAAGGAGCTAAGTATCCTCCTGGGCATAATAATCGGGATGATTTTTTGTCTTGCGGAGTTTAATCTGAAGGTTAAACACTTGAAAGTCTAGAGTAGCTGCAAACTGATGGACCCTGGGACCTGTAAGGCCAGAAGGAGACATGGCTAGTGTTGCCCACTCTGCTCTCAGATGACCTTTCACTGTCTCTGTTCTGCTCATTCAGAGTTGTTTGCCTTTTGGCTCTCCCATTAGAATGTGAGCTCTCTCTCTCTCTCTCTGTCTCTCTCTGTCTCTCTCTGTCTCTCTGTCTCTGTCTCTGTCTCTCTGTCTCTCTGTCTCTCTGTCTCTCTCTCTCTGTCTCTCTGTCTCTCTGTCTCTCTCTCTCTCTCTCTCTCTGTCTCTCTCTCTCTCTCTTTCTCTTTCTCTCTCTCTCTTTTGATTTTTTTTTGCTTTACTTTGTAACTGCAGCACTTAGCAGGGTGCCTGGTGCTAAAGTAAGCTCATGACAAATGCTTGCTGACTGATTGAGGAGTATAGGTTGGGTTCCTGAACCACCTAGGGCAGACCAATAGTCCTGCCACCTACAAGCAAACAGTGCCATAGTTCATGTGCTCCTGAAAGTGCTCCCCACTTCCTTTGCTTGCTCTTCTAATAAATCTAGGGGTGGGACCCTGGCCTCAGCATCAATGTCTTCTATATCAGTAGCATCAAACTCACATAGAAATGGGGCCACTAATCTATACCAACAAATCCTTGTGCATATTGGCTTACTTTTAAAAAATGTAGTTTTATGTGTTCTATTGTATTTTTATTTATTTTGTTAAACATTTTCCAATTATTTTTTAATCTTGTTCTGGCTGCACTTGTAGAAGAGTGGCAGACCCAGGCACCCTAAGCATTCATTATGACAAGATTTTGAGTTCCAAATTTTTCTCCCTCTGTTTTTCTCCTCCCCACCTTCCTAAAATATCTTATATTCTGCACCTTTGCTAAAGTTATTAATTATTTCAAGTAGCTTTTTGTTGATTCTCTTGGTATACCATCATATCATCTGCAAAGAATGATAGTTTTATTTCCTCACTGTCTATTACAATTCCTTCAATTTCTTTTTCTTCTCTTATTGCTAAAGCTAAAATTTCTAGTACATCTGTGCTTCACTGCTGATCTTATTGGGAAGGTTTCTAGCTTATCCCCATTATAGATAATGCTTGCTGATCCTTTTAGACAGATATTCCTTATCATTTTAAGGAATGCTCATTTTATTCCTATGCTTTCTAGTTTTTTTTTAATAGTAATGGGTGTTGCATTTTATCAAAAGTTTTTTTCAGCATGTATTGAAATAATAGCATGATTTCTGTTGGTTTTGTTATTGATAAGGTCAATTACATCGATAGTTTTCCTAATATTGAACCAACTCTGAATTTTTAGTAGTTCTTGTGATATATCGCTGTCATCACCTTGCTAGTATTTCGTTCAAAACTTTTGCATTGACATTCATTAGGAAAATTGATCAGTAATTTTCTTTCTTTGTTTTACCTCTTCCTGGTTTAGGCATCAGCACTATATTTGTGACATAAAAGGAGTTTGGTAGGACTCCTTCTTTGCCTTTTTTTCCAAATAGTTTATATAGTATTGGATTGAATTGTTCTTTAAATGTTTGGTGGAATTCATTTGTGAATCCATCTGGCCCTGGGGATTTTTTCTTAGGGAGTTCATTGATTGCTTGTTCAATTTCTTTTTCTAAGATGAGGTTATTTAGGCATTCTATTTCCTGATCTGTTAATCTAGATAATTTATATTTTCATAAATATTCATTGATTTCACTCAGATTGTCAGATTTATTGGCATATAATTGGGCAAAATATTTCATAATGATTTAATTTATTTTTCATTGATGGTAAATCTATCCTTTTCATTTTTGATACTGGATATTTGATT
>JAQQSW010005309.1:0-14222 GCA_028646575.1 Pseudocheirus occidentalis | reverse complement strand
GTTGTTTTCTTCAGTCAGGTTGTTGACTCTCTTTTCATGATTTCCTCGCATCATTCTCATTTCTCTTCCCAATTTTTCCTCCACTTCTCTTATTTGGTTTTCAAAGTCTTTTTTTAGTTGATGTATAGCTTCTAGGCATTCTTCAATTGTCTTGGAAGCATTTGGTGTGGGAGTTCTAAGTTCTGGGCTCTCTTCCTCCTGTTCCATGCTTTGACCCTTTTTGTCCACAAAAAAGGATTCTACAGTTTTATGGCTGCTTTTATTTTGCTTCCTTTTCCTCATGCTGTCCAGTCAATTAATTGATTGGTTTTTTAGCTCTGTGAAACTTTGCTTCCAAGGGTGGGACGCTCTGTTCCAAATCCCTGGGGTTTTCCCAACTGCCGGAGCTATTAGGGGGGTGTTGCAAGTCCCCCCAGCTTTGGCTTGCTGAAAGTGCACCCCAGGACCACCACCCAAGACCATGGTCCAGATCCAGGCTGCTCATCGCAAGAGCACTAGTCCCTGATCAATCAATTCAGCCCCCTTGCTGAGTCGGCAGGCCAGGGGCTCTGAAGCAGCCTGGTGGGGGCCGCTGGTTGATCCAGCAATTCCCTTCCCCCACTGCTTCCTTGCCCTGGGGGCAGATTGGCTGAACAGCTTTACCATCCCCAAATTAATTTTCAAAGCTTCATTTTCAGTAACTGTCTCTCTGACTGAAGCTCCCCTAAGGCAGGTGCTTTAGATTTTCTTTGAAGTAGACTCAAGCTTGGGAGGCTCCATTCCTCCTCCCTCTGCTCCTCCTGGCTGTCCTGGGGCCTAGCCTAGCCTCAGCTGCGGTTTTGGGCTGGCTGGGTCTCAGCTTTGCTGGGGTGCGAGCTGCCCCTCTCCAGTCCCGTTTCTCATGCCTTGGCACATGTTCAGGTGCTGGAGGTTGTAGAACCGCTGCAGGCTGGCTGCGGGGCTCGGCTCAGCTCAGCCCGGCTCCTTCACACAGTTCCAGGCCTGGCCACAGTCTCAGCTTCAGGCTGTTCCAGTCTCCACTCCAGCGCCATGCTGAGCCCCTGCTGCCAAGCTGCCTTCAGCAAGAGGTATGTTCTCTGTATTTTTGTGAGTCTGAGAGTCCTAGACTTTCTGTGGGCTCATATTTTACGGGTGTTTAGGGTGGTGGTGTGGGAGCCGCGGGACCTTGCTGCTTCTATGCCGCCATGTTGGCTCCCAAAATCTTACAATTTTAAACAAATTTTAATTTTAAACAATTTTAAAATAGTCAAAAAAAACAATTTTAGTTTCCAGAAAGTAGGGAAAATTGTGTCACTTAGCTGCATTTGCTATTGGTTCAGTAGCCCCTACCAACAAGTTGTAGCATCTGTCTTCTCATAAGCAGCTCTCCAGAAGACTGCTGCTGTGAATAGCTCTATGGCTCTGATCACATATTATACCGAACTCTCTATTTATTCAGCAGCAAAGTAAATTTTAAAATTCACAGGAACCCAAGTATAGAATTCCTAATGTTATAACAAGTTATCAATAAAGTGGCCACATAGTTTTAAACAAAAAATAACATTCAGTGAGTCCTTAACTCAGTCATCCTTAAGAAGCAAGCCTCCTTAAGGGATGCAAAGCACAAAGGTTTCCCACCCCTAGGTCCCATTGTCTTAATCTTATCAGAAAGTCTTATTGCTTGGAGACCAGCTTCCAATCATCTTTAAATCTATCCTCCTTAAGGGGTACAAGGTACAAAGTACAAAGTTCTCCCACCCCTAGGTCACAGTAAATCATGATCCAATTAGCCAACAGTAAGTACCCAGTGAAAGGTCCTTTCACCTTGACTCAAGAATGACTCCCAAATTACATGGTTCCTCATGTATGGTTCCAGCTCTTGCCTGAATTCACCCAACCATCACTTGGATTCACAGGCAGGCAGCTCTCAGCTCCTCATCCAGTTCCTCATCTATTTCCTCATCTTGTTCCTGTTCCATATTTAAGCTTACAGGGACCACTCCACCTCAAGTCTTTCTAAGGTTTTGTTTCTTGGAAGACAAATCTTTACAGAGTCATAACAACACTCATATACAGTGCCATCACCATCATCAATTCAATTTCTGCCTGTGAAATCAGCACATACCCCCCAAAAAGCTCTGCAAAATCAACACAAATCATCAGTGTAGTCCCAGGGCCTCTGAAAACATCAGTATACACTAATCCAAGACTTCTTTAAACATCTCAAACACCAAGAAAATCCTCTTTCAGGGTTTCTGAACCAGAAGTAAGGCCCCAGGGCTTCTGTGACAGCAACAGTATCCTCTATCATCTTTTTATATGTCATTAGCTTGTTACTATTCACCCCACTCCTTAATTCCTTCTTGTTTCTGTCTCTGGAGAGTCCCTACCACTGTGAGCTTCAAAGGTTCTGTTTCTTAACAAAGACTTGATATAATCACAGCAAAGCCCAAAGACAGTGGAACTGACACAAGGTGTAAAATACTCAAATAACTGAAACGAGGCACTAAGTAGTACTTTGCTTGCCATTACACCTTTATACCAAAGAAGTCTGAAAATTTTCATTTTCTTTGATTGAATGATTGCAGTACCTTATTATAAATTTGGGTTAAGTATTTGATTATAGGTTATATTTAGGTCAATATAAAATCTCTGCTTTGCTCCCCTTTGTATGGTGTCTCTTGGCTTTCACATTTTTTCTACAAACTTTAATTTTATACTTATTTTAGATTTTAAAATAAATTGTATATATTTTTTGGTATGAAATTTGTTGATATTATATTCTACACATATTTTACATATTTCTGAGTTTCTAAAGTTTTCTGTGTCATCTACTGACCTCATGCTGTCTGCAGCCAAAGTCCTCACCAAATTCTGATTTAATTTCTTATACCAACCCACAACACACAAAGGCAAAGATATGTCAAAATAGATATGGGGAAACTCATGATGTGGAGGGAATAATTGTATAAATTCTGGATGTTTCAGCATTATGGAATGCAGATCATGGTCATGACTTTTTCCTACACTCAAAAGGATGAAAAGGCAGATTCATTTTTATGTCATATGTCTTAGGTTAAACTCATATACATGTCTAATACATGTGTACAAACCCATATCACTATATGCAGACATTCTTACATATATATTATTTAAACATATGCAAATACTCGCATGCATATATTTGCACACATGTACATTACTAGTGATGATTATGATGATGGTGATAACAAACACTTATATACTCCATCCTATGTGCCAGGGTAGTGCTAACCATTTTACAATTATAATCTTATTCGATCCATGTCCTGACCTACTTGTTTGGGGGCCAGCTGGTCTCACCAGTTTCTCCCTGGTCTTCAGTGTGCATCCACATATGTCCAGCACTTTCAACGAGGCAGAGTCAGGAGCCAGGAGAGTCAGTGATCAGCAGACAGCTTTCTTTTTCCTTCTCCCTTCTTCTCTATCCCATTCTTCTTTACCCTATTCCCTTTGCTTCCCTCATTTGTCGCCCTTTCTGAGCCCTTTGACAAAAAGTCCACATTCCTTGTGGCTACCTCTGACACCACAAGGGTTAGGTAAATATGTAGAAGAAGGACAGAGCTCACGTCCCAGAACAGAGCATGTCAACAGAACATCTGGACTATAAAAGAACAAATGGGACACACTAATCCAAGGGCATAATGCCTGTCATGTCCTTGTGGTTCTGCTGTTTATGTTCATCTGCATTATCAGAACATTCTTGCGCTCATGCTTGCAGGCAGAACTACATACATCTTTCCCCTATCAGATCCTCACAACAACCCCAGGAGGTAGGTGTTGTGATTATCACCATTTTATTAGTGAAGAAAGTGAACCAAGGAGAGATTAAGTGACTTCCCCTGAGTCATTTAGCTAGAAAGTATTTGAGGCTGGATTTGAATTCAGGTTTTGTCAAAACCCTCTCCTGCATCCAGTTTCTGCCTCTTTTCCACTTCTGTAAAGACTGTGGTTCCAGGCTGTAGAATATTGCTTGGGCCTCAAAGGTCAGCTTGGTCAAAGCCTTAACAGAGTAAAAGGGGCCTGGGATCTAAATCCTCACTAGCACTATACCCATGAGTACATTACTAATGTTTTGATGGCTGTGGTTTTCTCAACTGCAAATTGGGAATAATAAGATTTCTTACCTTTCAGTGTTGTTTTTGGAATGAAAGGAGATAATATTCTAGAGTGTTTAACACATTGTCTGCCACACAATATTTTCTACAGAAATGTCCATATTATTGTGGAGAACTTTATATTATGACTATTGTTATTCTTACTAATTATTACCAACCATTCATTCATGTTTCTCTCTTTATACAATCCTAACAACACTGAATATCCCAAGAAATGTTATTTTTTTACCTTTGTCATTTTTCTTTGTTCTCTGTCTGATCAGTATGACAATTCACACATTTTATTATTGTTTTTACAGTTCTTTTCTTAATTCACTTATTATTCAGTAAATAGTAAGTATCAAAATTTAGGTTTTAATCTTTTTTTTTAGTTTTGTTAAATTTTTTCTATTTTCTTGTTTACTCCATTCATTTCCATGAGATTTTGAGTTACAAATTTTCTCCCCATCTTTCCCCCACCCACCACCCTAAGAAAAGGCATCCCAGTGTATAACCCATCCCCCAATATGCTCTCTCCTATGTCCTCCCCCATTGTACCTCTGACTTTCTGGTAGAGCAAGATGGATCTCCCTACCCCAGTGCATGTATATCTTTAATTCCTAGTTGCATGTAGTTAATAATAATGATAATTATAGATAGATAGATAGATAGATAGATATTTAACATTTGATTGTATAACTTTAAATTCTAGATTCTTTCCCTTCCTCCCCAGTACTCACCCCCACTGGAAAGACAAGCAATTCAATATGGCTGTGCATGTGTAGTCATGAGAACATCTGCACAATGGACATATTGTGAGAGACTAATTGTATATCCCTCCTTCCTGTCCTGCCCTCCATTTGTACTATTCTTTACCCTGTCCCTGTCCCTTTACAGAAATGTGTCCTTCCAGCAACCCTCCCCCCTGACTCTGCCCTCCTTTCCATCATCCCTCTTCTAATCTCCATCCACCCTACTCTCCTGTGTGGCAAGATACCCAGTTTAGAGTTTATGTCATTCCTTCCCCAAGCAAAATTCAGTGAAAGTAAGGTTGACACTTTCCCTTTTGCCTTCCTGTTCTTCCCCTCCACTGTAACAGTTATCCCTTCCCTTTTCGATATGAGATGATTAACCCCATTCTGTCTCTCCCTGACTCCTCTCATTCTATTCCTCTCCCAACTCACAATTTCACCTCTTAAAGTATCATCCCTTCCTATTCAATTGATCCTGTGCCCTCTGTGTACACATATATACACATTCTCAGATATGTATTCATAAGCATATTTATACCCTCTTATATAGACACATGTGTATGTATACGTGTATATACATTTGTATTCCCTTCACGTATTCTCATACTGAGAAAAGTTTCATAAGGTACAATTATTGTTTTTCCATGTTGGCATGTAAATAGTTCAACTTTGATAAGTGTATTATGATTTCTTTTCCATGTTTACCTTCTCATGCTTCTTGTATCTGAGTGTCAAATTTTCTTTTCAGTTCTGGTTTTTGCAGCAAGAATGCTTGAAAGTCATCCACCTAATTGAATGACTATATTTTTCCCTGGACCATTATACTCAGTTTTGCTGGGTAGGTGATTCTTGGTTTTAATCCTAGCTCCCTTGATCTCCAGAATATCATATTCAAGGCTCTACAATCCCTTAAAGTAGAAGGCGCTAGATCCTGGGTTATCCTGATTGTGTTTCCACAGTATTCAAATTGCTTTTTTTGGCAGCTTGTAATATTTTCTCCTTGATCTGGTAACTCCAGAACCTGCCTACAACATTCTTAGGACTTTTCTTTTGGGCATCTTTCTCAAGAGGTGATTGGTGAATTCTTTCAAGTTCTATTTTTTCCTTTGGTTCTAAAATATCTGGACAATTTTCCTTGAGAATTGCTTGAAGGATGATTTCTATGGTCTTTTTTTGATCATGGCTTTCAGATAGTTCAATAATTTTAAAATAATCTAACCTGGAACTATTTTCCATATCAGTATTTTATTTTCAATAAAATATTTCACATTTCCTTCTAATATTTCATTTGTTTGGATCTTTTTAATAGCATCCTGATTTCTCAAAAAGTCATTTGATTCCATTTGGTCTACTCTAATTCTGAAGGAATTATTGTCTTTAGGGAGCTTTTGAGATTCTTTTTCTATCCGGCAAATTCAATGTTTTAAGGCATTCTTCTCCTCATTGGCTTTTTGGGCCTCTTTCGTCATTTAAGTTAATCCATTTTTTAGGTGTTATTTTCTTCAGGCATTGTGTTGACTCTATTATCAAGATTTTCTTGCATCATTCTCATTTCTCTCCCCAATTTTTCCTCCACTTTGCTTATTTGGTTGTCACATTCCTTTTTAAGCTCCTCTATGGCCTCTATACAGTAGGTATATTTATTGGAAGCTTTTGGTGTGGGAATTCTTACTGTGTTGTCTTCATCTCATTCCATGCTTTTGTCCTTTTAGTCCCCCCAAAAGGAATCTAAGTTGCATTGCTTTGCTTCCATTGCCTGCTTATGTTACCAATCAATTGTGTGACTTTTGGGTTCAGTCATAAAATTATGCTTTCAGAACTAGAACTGAATAGAAAATTTGACACTCAAACACAAGAAGCATGAGAAGGTAAACATGGAAAAGAAATCATAAGTAATTTACCAAAGTTGAACTATTTACCTGCCAACATGGAAAAATGATAAGTGTAACTTTTGAAACTTTTCTCAGTATGAGGATAGGTGAAGGGAATATAAATGTGTGTGTATGTGTATATGCGTGTGTGTGTAAATATATGTGTATATATACACAAATGTATATATACACATAGATGCACATGTATGTATGTGTACATGTGTATATATGTGTGTATAAGTATACATACACACATGTCTATATGGGAGGTTTCATATGTACACGAGTACATGTGTGAATGTGTGTATGTACACAGACAGAGGGAACAGAATCAATTCAACAGGAAGGGATGATATTTTAAAAGGTGAAACTGAGAGGTGGGAGAGGAATAGAATGAAAGGAGACATGAAGAGACAGAATGGGGTTAATCATCTCCTATAGAAGAGGCAAGGGACAACTGTTACAATGGAGGGGAAGAACAAGAAGGCAAAAGAGAATGGGTCAACCTTATTCTCATTGAATTTGGCTTAGGGAGGGAATGACATACACTCTAAATTGGGTATCTTGCCCTACAGGAGAGCAGGAGAAAAGGGGATGAGAGGGGGGATGATGGAGAGGAAGGCAGGTTGGGAGGGAGGGTTGTTAGAAGCCCACACTTTTGTAAAGGGACAGGGATAAAGTAGCGAATATAACATGTGGGTGGGTGGAATAGGATGGAGGTAAATACAATCAGTCTTTCACAATATGTCCAATGTTTTGTATAACTACACATGTACAGTTTGTATTGAATTGCTTGTCTTTCCAGTGGGCATAGGTGATGAGGGAGAAAGGGAAAGAATCTAGAATTTCAAGTTTTAAAATCAAATGTTTAAAAGAATTGAATGAGAGTTATTATTATTATCATCATCATCATTATTTGCATACAACTGGGAAATGCAATATACAGGCACTGGGGCAGGGAGATTCATCTTGCCCTAATGGAAAGTCAGAGGGCTAATTGGGGAGGATATTGGAGAGAGAAGATTGGGGGAGGGGTATACAGTGAGATCACTGTTTTGAGGTGATGGGTAGGGAAAAAAACGGAGAAAATTTGTAACTCAAAATCTTGTGGAAATGAATGCTGTAAACTAAAAATAAAAGTTAATTTTTAAACAATCAAAGAAAGATTATACAGGAATTGTTATGCTCCCTGAAAATGATTATAATGTGTGTATGTGTGTGTATATGCACGTGTGTGTGACAGTATAATTAAGGAAGTTGTAAAAAGAAAATACCTGTGTCTAGTACATCAAAAAGTCAAAGTGAAGATATAAAAGCCAATCTATTACCTCCTGAAAACAACACCAGGTACCCAGCAAATGGCGCCAAGTACCCAGGAAACAGAATTACACAAGATCTGGAAATTTTTACATTAAAGAAGAGATCTTAAAATATAATATTTCAAATGGCAACATTTAAAGTTCTACAAACAAGAATAACTTAATCTTGAAAAACAGTATAACCTTATCTAACTATCTGTATGTTTATGATTCCATACATGTGAGAACATCTGTTATTATATATACATACAAAATCACACATATTTAGAGAGAAAGGAAAGTGGAGGAGGAGATGAGATAGAGATAGAGAGAGAGAGAGAGAGAGAGAGAGAGAGAGAGAGAGAGAGAGAGAGAGAGAGAGAGAGAGAGAATGTCTCATATTTACTCAGTGCCTGAGGCACGGCTTGAATTCAGTTCTTACTGAGACTCTTACCCTGGGCAAATCACCTAACTTCCCTTGTCCTCAGTTTCCTCATCTGTAAAATGGAGACAATAATAGGACCTACCTCACAGGGCATAATCAAATCAGATAGCATGTATAACATTGTGCAAACTTTAAAACTCTATATAAATGCAAGTTAATGTATTTAATAGTATTTGTAAACAAATACAAACACAAAACAGTTAAATACCACATCATTTGGGATGAAACTCATTCACAGGTCAGAATATCAGGAAATACCTCATGGAGAAAATAGAGTGCAAGCTATATCTTGAAATAAAGGATGTTTTCTACAGTCCAGAAGAGAGAAGGAAGTACATCTGAGGTGTGATGAGATAGTAGTGTGAGGTAGAATGTTTTGTGCAAGGAGCAAAAGAAGTTTGTCAGGATTTCAAGGTATGAGAATGTGAGTAATGTACAGTTAGATTGAAAACACAGTTTGAAACTTGATTGTGAAACCTAACTATGATACAGTTACTCCAACCATGTCTTGAGTTTCCTCATCACGCTTTCAGTATATCACAGGTCTGTCTAAGAAATTTAATGGGGATTTTGGGGGGAGTTTTAAAGAAGTCTCAGATGATATGCAAAGGTTAGCAGATGACCCAGAAAAAGGTTAGAAATTTATAAATTAATCAACATACATACATTAATGAGAATATCAACTTATTTTTTTCTTTTAATTCCATAAATATACACATTTTTTTCTTTTCTGGTACAAACGGAAGGCAGAAATATTTTATGTAGATTAACCCCTTTGATGTGGTAAGGATAACTGCAATTGATGTTTTATCCCAGAGACAATAGTGATCTACTGTAGTTTGCTTTATAGAATTGTAAAGTGGTCAAGCATATGCTTAAGAAAAAATACTATCTGGTAGCAGCATGTAGGAGAGACAGGAGGTATAAGAGGCTGCCAAGGAAATCAACTAAGAGGCTAGATACATAGATATGAGAGTGGTCTTCTAGAAATGGTTATTACAACCATAGATCTGATGAAGTTACAAAGATCCAGAATGTAGATGGAGAAAACAAAAGGTTTGGAGTCATTGTAATGCCCTGCCCTAGCAGATCCCCAAAAGAATGGTACTGTGAACAGCTTTTAAGCGTTTGACTACACAATATAGCAAAGATTACATTAATTTCATTACAAATCAAGGCAAACATTCACAACAAATCACAATATAATACTCACAACATTATATCTTATCACAGAAAGATCACAGCTTAACATTAGAATGGCCACACAGTTTTCACTACAGTGCCCACAATATTTAGAACAAAGAACAAAAGAATAATGACCTGGTTTCCCTAAGGGGGTAAAACCTTCCTTAATTAATCATTCACTCATTTCACAATACAGTAATCAATCTTCCACTCATGGGGCAATCATAGATTAACTTAATCAGTCACTAATCTAGCAATCAGTCACTAAATACAACCATTAGAAAATTACACAAACTTTCCACCCCTTGGTGTCTAGTAAACTTCAATTGCTTCAGGCATTCTATATCTGAGGAGAGGGCTTTTCTTCTTCTTGAATCATGGTGGTCCCTCAGATTCCCTGGATCTCATTCCATGGTCCCAGCTCCTACCTAAATCCATCAAAAGGTCATCTGGTTTCAGAGGCAGACAGTTTCCAGATACTTGTCCAGTCCTCCAGGCAGTTCTTGTTAAACACTGAAGTTCAAAGGGTTCAACACATCTGAAAACCTTCACCACTTCTGTTGACAGAAACTCAAGGATCCACCAAGCCACAAACAAACAGAAGCTTATCCCAGTCATGCTTCTTCAGTCCTCCAGCAGTTTGGCTAGCCCTAGGACCCAAAGCCTTCCAGGAGATAGCAACTTCAGCCTTCACCAGATTCTGGTCTCAAGAAAAACTCCAACTCAGTTCTCAGTCAGCTTCCAGATGCTGGGAGAGAAACTATTTTTCTGTCTCTTAAGAAAACTCCAACTCAGTTCTTCAGTCCAGCCGCCCAGCTCCCAGATGCTGGAACAATTCTGCTTCCTCCACCTGGAGCCACCAGGAAGAAGATTCTTGATTCTGATTCTCTGTCTCTGGAGATCTTATATACACACACTGGTCTCCTGTCTCAGCCAACCCCCTTCCTCTCAGATCAGCAACAAGAGACAGAGTTCACACCCTCTGTTCACACAGGAGATAGAGTTCACACCCTCTGCCTCTTTCACTGAAGTGCTTAGCCCCTAATTACTGCAGAACAAGTACCTGATAAATTAATTACCATTACAGTCATCTTTCATCCTAAATTGTTTCAAAGAGGACCTATGGTGACTTAATAAGATGTCTTGAATTGCATATTATTTGCACTTAAGTAAGGCAGACTTGCACAGAGCCATCAATCTCACTTTTTTTCTGAGTCATAAAAGTACAATAACAAGACAAAAGTCAGGTCAACTGTCAGTGGCTTGGGATTCAGTAGATGACCTTGCCATCTTTGCTGTCTGACCAAACTCTAAGCATGCCAAAGTGCCTACTTCAGATGCTTTCTTGGCCATTGGAACAAATTGTTCTCATACATCAATTACAACAGGCAAAGTTTTCATATGCTTAACTCATCTATGGCTTTGAGGCCTGTTAGCTGACTTCATCCTGGCTTAGTTCACTTGTTATGATGGTGTTACTGGAGTGTGGTCAATGAACAAGCTATTGGTCAGTGCCTAATAGAATACCCACAGTTAGTGTGTGTCATACGGATAATGGATCAGAAAAGAAGATGGAGCAGTCAAATGAGTAGAAGAGAGGACAATACCACAAAAACCAAGAGGGGAGCAAGTAAGTACCCAAGAGGAGTGGGGTAGGGACACTTGGAAATATATCAGATATTTCAAAAAGGATGAACACTAAGTCTATCACATTTGATTGTTAAGAGAACACTAATACCTTTGGAACACTAATACCACCCATCTACTATTGGGTGATTATGTCAACATCCAAGTAAAGAGATTGACTGACAGAAACATGTGCTGTTGTACTCAGTGATTTGAGGAGTAAGAAGATTAGAAAAGTAGGAGGAGGTCAGGTTATGAAAGGCTTTGAATTTTAGACAGGATTTTTGTGTTTGCTCTGAGCTATGTTAGGAAACCAGTCCATCCATTACAGAGACACATGGGAGCACCTGCACTTTGAGAAAACCATTTTGGTAAATGAATGGAGGATTCAAAGTTTGGAAGCTGAATGGAAGGGAAATACTTAAGTCAAGAAAATACACCATTGGGATATTGCAATAGGACAGGCATGAGTGGTGACAGTGTTAGAGGAAAAAAGGGAATGTACTAAAAGTTATTGCAAAAGTGAAATTGACAAGCCTAGGAAAGAAATTGCTGAATAGCAGGGAATGAGGAAGTAAGAGAGACAGTGAGGAAACAAGGATGAAATCTAGTTTGTGAGCCTAAGAAGGTAGAATGATGTTGTCTTCAACAGTAAAAGGGAAAATAGAAGACTGGGAGGGTTTATGAGGAACGAGTATTAATAACTATCACTTATAAATCATTTTAAGGTTTGTAAAGCATCTGGCATATGCCACTCCATTTGATAGAGTACTACAACTAGATTGAGGGCATTTTGAGTTCTGATTGAACTCCAGATACTTAATGCCTCTTTGATTCTGATTAATAACCTTAACATCTTTCTGCCTTAGGGTCTTCAGCTGAAAAAGGGGCATATTAATAGCACCTGCTTCATGGTGTGGTGAGAATAAAATGAGATGATAATTGTAAAATGCTTTTCACACCTTCACTCTTTTGTCTGTTTTTAACATCCTTTAACAATTTCATCATGTACTGAGTGTTAGCTCTAGTGGCACTACTTTTTCTGACAATGTCTTATCAACTTACATTTTTCTCTTTTTGCCATAATGGTTTTCACCTATATGTATCTCTTTTGAAATTCTATACTAGTAAGAGAATTTTCTGTGTATTCACATGGGTCTCCTTACATTTCTCATTGTTCCTCTTGATAGGAATTGTTAACTTCTTTGCAATCACAGTTTCATTATGGGGGGTTTATCACTCCTTGGTTAGCTTTCCTTTAATTTCAGTCCTTGGTATCCTTCTTATCTTTCCTTTGACTTTTAAGGATCCTGTTTATCCTATTTCTAGGTTATGAAAAAAATCTCATTTACTTTGGTCCCTCATACAGGGAGGTCATGTCCTCCACAATTTTTCATAATTTTTACCCAAATTATTAGCTGCCTCCTGTTAATGAAGATGAGATCCAGAAAATGATTTCCTCTCATTGTTTCTTTTGATTTTAAAGAAAAACTTTAAAATCATAAGAGGTCAAAATGCATTTGCTGTTATGCTATAGGTAGAAAAAGTTCTCCAGACAAAGTTTAGATGTGTGTTATCCATTATTATTATTTACAAACTCCTTATATATTGTGTATATATCACTTCTCTTTTCTTATTTTTGGAGTAAATTCCTTTGCATTAGATGTGCAAGAAAGCCAGTGGGCATATTAATGTAATCCTTTGTGGAAATACAAAAGGAAGGGAGGGAAGAAGGAAGGAAAGAAAAAGGAAGGAAGAAAAGAAAAGGAAAGGAGGGAGGGAGGCTAGGAAGGAAGGAAGGAAGGAAGAGAGAGGAAGGAAGGCAGAGAAGGGAAGGAAGGGAAGGGAAGGGAAGGGAAGGGAAGGGAAGGGAAGGGAAGGGAAGGGAAAGAAGAAGAAATGGAGGGAGGAGGAACTTTCTTTGTGTTAAATACTATGATAAGGGCTCATGATACTAGTGTTTACCCATGTATGTCATGAGCATATGAAAAACCATGGTCTGGATTTCTTAATCCCATTCATATCCTCATTTGCTATTCTTATAAAGTTGAGGGAATGAAAGAATGCTATTCATTTTTAGCTCCTACCTATTCACATCATGAAATTTCACCCAGGCCCTAATTGTTGACAGCCAATCTATTCATACTTCCCTAACTGATTGACTCTCCCACTCTCTTTTTGGTATTACTTCCACAATTTGTTATCTTACCTCGAACCTCCCATAGCTTCCCCCTGCTCTTCTTTCAGGTGAGAATTTTACCTCATATTTGTTTGAAAAAAGATATCATTATCCAAGGGCTTTTTCTTATTTTCCCTCCTGTATCTCAAATCATTCTGATGCCTTCCATTTTTATCTCTTTCTTAATTCATCTTACATTAAGAAGCAGTCTGTCTTTTTCTTAAGGCAAACATCTCTACATTCCCAAGTGGTCCCCTTGCAGCCTGTCTTCTCCAGCAAATTATCTCCTCTATCATCCTCACCCTGTTATTTATGTTTCATCCTTCCTTATATTCTGACTGCTATCTAAAGTCTACAAACATGCCTCATCTTCCATATGTAAAATAATAAATAAAAGAACATTGAAAAACCTCATTTGTTCAATCCATTCTTATTATTTACAATTCCTTATTTCTCCTCCGATTTTCTGCTAAACTCTTTGATAAGGCTGTTTACAATAGGTCCCTTCCTTTCTCCTCTTTCTCTCTTCTTAAGTCTTTATTTTGGCTCTCTAATCTTATCATTCACCTAGATCTTCTCTCTGCAAAACTGCCAACAAGTTTAATTACTATACTGAATGGACATTTCTCAACTCTTATTTATATCTCTGCAAATTTTGACACTGTAGGTAATCTTTTTTTAAATTTTTTTAAATTTTATTTTATTTTATTGACTTATTTGTCTACTTTTAGGTTACAAGATTCAGTTCCAG
>JAQQSW010005308.1:0-14222 GCA_028646575.1 Pseudocheirus occidentalis | reverse complement strand
TACACAGAAATGAAAAAATATAAAGTAATGTGAAATATCTCCTTGAAGAAACCACTGACCTGGAAAATAGATCCAGGACAGACAATTTGAAAATTATTGGTTTACTGGAAACCCATGACCAAAAAAAGAATTTGGAAAGCATCCTTCAAGAAATTCTCAAAGAAAATTGCCCTGATGTTTTAGAATCAGAGGGCAAAATAGAACTTGAAAGAATTCACCAATCACCTCTTCAAAAATTTCCCCAAAAGAAAACTCCTAGAAGTGTTACTGCCAGGTTTCAGAATACCCAGTTAAAGGAGAAAATATTACAGGCTGCCAAGAGAAAACAATTTGAATACTGTGGAAACACAGTTAGGATGACCCAGGATGTGGCAGCTTCTACACTGAGGGATCAAAGGGCCTGGAATATGATATTTCAGTGATCAATGGAGCTGGGATTAAAACCAAGAATCACCTACCCAGCAAAATTGAGTATAATGTTCCAGGGGAAAATATGGTCATTCAATGAGGTGGAGGACTTTCAAGCATTCCTGTTGAAAAAAAAAGAACTGAAAAGAAAATCTGACAATCAAACACAAGAAGCATGAGAAGGCAAACATGGGAAAGAAATCATAAGGAACTTATCAAAATTGAACTATTTACATACCAATTTGGAAAAATGATAATAGTAATAATAGGGGAAGGGAATGCAAATGTATGTATGTATGTATGTATGTATGTATGTATATACATATGTATATATGTATATATGTATATATATGCTTACACATATATCTATATAGGAGGCTATATATGTGTATGAATACATATCTGAACATGTGTGCATATGTGTATATAGGGGGTATAGGATCAATTGAAGAAAAAGGGATGATACTTTAAAAGATGAAATTCTGAGGGGGGAGAGGACTAGAATGAGAGGAGACAGGGATTGACAAAATGGGGTTAATCATCCCATATAGAAGAGGCAGGGGGTAACTGTTACAACTTTACTCTCATTTACTCTTATTGAATTTGACTTAGGGAAGGAATGACATAAACTCCAAACTGGGTATCATGCCACACAAAAGAGTAGGGGGCATGGGGATGAAAGGCAGGATAACGGAGGGGAGGGCAGGGGCTGGGGGAAAGTTGCTGGAAACACACACTTCAGTAAAGGGACAGGGACAGGGTAGAGAATAGAACAAAGGGGGGAGGGATAGGAAGGAGGGTCATATGATCAGACTGTCACAATATATTCACTGTGAAGATGTCCTGTGTAATTACACATGCACAGCCTGTATTGAATTACTTGTTCTTCCAGTGGGGGTGGGTGACAAGGGAGGAACCGAAAGAACCTAGAATTTAAAGCTCAGCAATACATGCAACTAGGAATTAAGATATACAGGGGCTGAGGTAGGGAGACCCTTCCTGCCCTCCCAGAAAGTTGGAGAGCAGATTGGGGGAGGGGCTTTACAGTGGGATTGCTGTTTGGGGTTGGGGTAGGGGAAAGATGGGGAGAAAATTTGTAACTCAAAAATCTCATGGAAATGAATGATGTAAACAAGAAAACAAATAAAAAATGTCAAAAAAAGCCAATAAATCTGTCCTATCTTCATTTATGTGTTAGTTCTAATTCTTATATTTGGCTTGGTTATCTGCAGCAAAGGAGGGGAACAATGGTGTAGATATTCCCTAATGTACTGAAGGCTAGAGCCAAGCTCAAAGCATGCTGGGAAGCTAGAAGGAAATCACATTGGCATGAAGACTTTGCAATCCACATTTATCAGTTGACTATTAAAATAGAGTATTACATGTTTATCCTTCAAGATTTGGAATGAGTCAAATTCTTCCTCTTAACTACATCTGGCAATGTTAGTATCTGCTGAACTCTTTGAGGATTGATTGTGCTGTTTGTTTTTGGTGAACTGATGAAGCTGTTCTAATATTTCTTAGCTCCAACGATTCAATCATGAGAACCAAGCAACCAGTATTTCTTGTGTTTTCACTGCACAGAGAACCTTGACTCAGTGGACTAAATTATTTTGTCAAGTTTCCAGCATATTTCTCCAATTGAAGTTACATGTGTTATGTCAGGCAATGTGCTAGAAACAAGTAATGTGATCTCAAGAAACTATGTGATGGTGATCTCAAGGAGCATATATGTTAGGTGAGTGGTGGTGGGGTGTAAATGCAACATGTTTGTGGATAAACTTAAATAAGGAAAAAATGAGGAAAGTTAAACACTGAGGAAATCAGGAAAAGGTTTTGTAGGAGGCTCCATTTGAATTAAGCCTTAGCAGAACATGAGAGTCCTAAGAACTGGAAAGAAGGAAGGTTGAAGCTCTTGGCAAAGGCACCAGGTACCTTCAATAAAAACTAAGATAAATTCATGAGTCTGGAAAATAACTTGTTGGAATTTGGATTTCTGTAAATGGAGTCTTTTTAGTGAACTAACCAATCATTTCTTGTATTTCTTAGTACCGACTAACTCACTGTACACTAAATCAGCACTAGGGAAGTTGAGTACAAAGAGGACATTAACTACTAGAGTGGTAAGGAAAGAGTATCTAAAAGGATCATAGACTGGGAGTCAGGATGGATCATGAAGATCATGTCAGATGTCAAACTGAGGGCCAAAAAGCTGAAATCACTTGTCAAATGTCACATGTAGAAACAGAATTAGATTTGAACTCAGGTTCTCTGACTTGGAATCCTTTCCATTTATTGTCACATAAGACATTTATCTAAGAACACTCCCTATTACCTACACAGAGAGAGAGGCACACACACGCACATCATCATCATCATCATCATCATCATCATCATCATCATCATCCTCCACAAGGATTTATGGGATGAAGTGGCAGTCCACCATTTGAGAGGGAGAGAGAAAAACAGATGGGTACAGAGATAGATCCAGAGAGAACCAAAGTAGGAGAATCTCAAAGAGAACATAGACTGAAATAAAAGAGAGTCAATAAAGTGAGATGAAGAGATGGGGAACTTAAAGCATACATAGAATGGAGGATAGTCCAAAATTAGGAATTGAGTGGAAGAGTTGGCCTTGGAAGAGTCTTATGGCTTCAGGCAGGGACAAGAAGGTTTCATCCCGGAGGGGTTAGGCTTGAGCACTTTTAAAATCAGGGTCCTATTGTCTTTCTCACCAACATGGATTTGGGAGTGGTTTAGCCAGGGGGCTCAAGGGAGCCCACTGGGGTCCAAGGGCCAAGGAAGGGTTAGAGGGATTAAATGAGAAGGTGCCTTTTGTGATCTGTTCTCCTGGTAGAAATGACTTGACTTGGGTACATGTGGAATCTATAGTGTGGTCAGAGACAAAATACAAAATATTTTATTCCACCAGGCTACCATTCTCCCAGTAGTCCATTGCTTTTCATTCAAGAATTTTTTTTTTCCTTCCCAGGACATTCCAAAGGTATGGTGGTAATGTTTGAGGTGATGGTGTATTTTAAGACTAGAGTCAGGGAAATAAAGGAAGGGAAATTGTTTAATGGCATAACCAATTCTCAGTGCCTAATATCACCATTACGTTACTTTCATCAAGTCAAGCAAAGGTCCATGCCTGGCAGTTAGCAACATCTCTCATCTTCTACCTGGTCTAAATGCTCTGGTACTTGGGGAGGATTTAGCCCATAATCATCAGGATTAATTATGGAGACTGACTGAGTGACTCTGATTCACCCATTAGGGATCCCCATACTCAATCACATGACTCTTCTGGCCTAATCCAATCAAGCCCCTATTTTATACCAAGAAGCACATTAGAAAGTCCTTGTAGTGAAAAAGTGATAAACCATAGGTTTCCTCATCTGTTGGCTCAAGACTCAGACCACAGCTAGCCTTTTGCAGGATGTCTCTCCCTTCCCCTGCTCCCCACTGCTAGTGCTTCCCCAGTGAAAACTTAGTCCATCTTCTCTGTATACGTGTTCTATGTATATCATTATTTGCATGCTGTCTGCCACAGTACACTTAGGGCAGTGACAAGGTTTGTGCCCTTTTTTGTATCTTTAGTGATTAGAAGAGTATCTGTCATATACTAATTAAGAAAGTGGTTGTTAACTGACTAAGACACGGACTACTAGACTAAATCTGGGTAATGTGGTGATGAGGATGACAGTTGTGGTGTTGGTGGTGGTGGTGGTGGTGGTGCTGATGGTGATGATGTCACCAACTAATGTAAACAGCCTCTTGTAGGCACCCAGCTCCATGAATCCTAAAAATACACCAAGAATCTCTGCAATTATTCAGGTTGATTTCAGGTAGATATTGTCCTTTGTCCTGTAACTTTATATGCAGTGGTAGGCGCCATAGTTGAGGCTGGACACTAATAAGGTAGTGGGAGACAGTGTTGGGGAAGGAGAATTGTGGAGGTCAATGCAAAAAAAGTGTTAGTTAAAGAAGAAGAGAAGTTGGTACTGTTTGTCTTTCATTCCTGAAGAGGACTATGACTTTCAGATGAACTGGATTTAATTGAGGGAGGGCTGTGCAAAGTCACCAGCCTCTCTCTTGAGGGATGGCTCAAGAGCTTAAGAGCTTGGTGGTGGAGGGGCAGGCAAACTGTGAAAACAATTACACCTGGGGCAAAAAATGCTAGTTTTGTATATTTTCATATACACTCAATAGGGTTTCCTGGAGAAAACTTCACAAATCTTCAGTTTTTGCCTCAGTTACCTTCAAGTTCACATTATAGCATATTTCTATAGTCTGCTAGGATGAGGAATAAAAGAATGCTAGACTCACCTTTGACAGTATTCCTAATTATATTAAAGACTCCTCTCCCCCATGGAGGATTTCCATGAGGGTAAAAGTTTGCAAGATGAGGTTTCATTCAGCTGCTATCAGTCCCATCAAAGGTGGGGCCCCCTTTAGGCAGTGGGGTTGAGTATCCTTCAAAGTATCAAATTGTTTCTAACGACATCTCTAGGTCTTCCTGGCACAAATTAAAATTGTACCTGATATGTAACCAGACATAACCTCATTGGTGTCTCATCCAAACCATTGCCATTCCTATTAATTTTGATGAGGATTTTATCTTTTACTTCCCCTCAGCCCAGTAGCTAACATGTGCCGACAGAGTCAGTAATACTGTGTCTCCCCTGAAGTAACATGTGTACTGAAAGAGTGGGGAAATCTCTGAGCTGAGACTCCTTTCCCTGATACAGATGGAAGAAGGAGAAGATGTTTGCCCTGGGATACAATGACAAGCACGCATACCTTTCCAAGGTGAGGTCTGGGTGTACTGGGTGTGCCTGAGAGGAAGTCTCTGCAGAGGTCTTGTTCTTCTCTCTGTGTGTGATCTCTTCACTTTAATTACACCCATGCTCTGAGCTTTCCTTTTACTATCATTCTTTTTCCTTTAATATTGCCTCCCATTGGCAAGGTGAAGAGAAAAAATGCATTTGTCATTTACAAGAAGAAAAAAAAAAGACTACCTAAAGTTGACTCTCTCTTTCTCCTTAGAAAAAGCAGGAGATCCTTTCAAGAAAATTGCTGACCAGCTTCTAGCTGGAGGCAGGGTTTCTTTCTACATTGGAATAAGAAAGACTATCCTTCACAGGGAACTGGGCAGAAGGGCCTGGGAGTGCAGGAGGGGAAGGTGGTAATGGGAACATGGAGCCAAAGTGGGAGATTGACAGTACATATGTCTCAGTTCATTTTTAAATTGGTAAATGGGCTAATGTATTACATGCTGACGCCCTGATAACAGCAGCTGTCAAAGCCATCAGTCAGCGGGGGACTGATTGCTTTCAGTAACTGGTTGTACCTCCCAAGTTGAAAGGGATAGAAAAGGTCTGGGGAGTTGCCCAGTTCAGCACCTTGGTCTCCCCTGGGAAATCATGACTTCTTCATTGTCCATTTCCTTACTGGACCAAATTAGTTTTCCTGGGCATGAGAAAAATATACTATTAATAGCCTATAATTACATTACTCTGGTGCTGGAAATGAAGACCAAAGAGACTGAGACTCATCTACTTTCTTTCTGTGAGGGACACAAAGCATCTGAGGCCTCCATACTTGCAGACCCAAGCCTCGAGGGAACCTTTCCCTTCCCTGTTTTTTTTGTATGTTAGTTTGCTTGTTTTTCCCAGAGAAACAAGCACCAAGAGAGTGGGAGAGAAAGAAGGGCTTTGGGGTAACCATAATGAATAATTTCAATGATTTCCAGGTAGCCCCATGAGCTTGCATGTAGATATTACCTCATTTGTCCTCATCACACCCCTGATGGGAGGACTAGAGAGCTGTTATTTTCCTCATCTCACACACATGGCCACAAAGAAAGAGAAGACCAAAGTGATTGGGGGGAGGGAGAGGAGTAATCTTAGACCAGGTGTCTGCCCTGTCTTAGTTTTACAAACAGTGGCTCTTAAAACATATTGGAGACAAATGACAACAGCTGACATGTGTGGAGGTTTGAAGGTTTACAAATGGTCCTATTTCTATCACCTCATCCGAGTCTCACAATGGTCCTCTGAAGTGAGGACTATCTGAATTGTTATTTTTGTTTAAGAGATGAGGACATTGAGACTCGTATGGCTTAGCAGATTCTGTTTTATGCCTAATATTGATCTGAGAGAGAATTTCCATTGAAGATTTTCCTAACTCTTGGTCCAAGATACTGTCCTTTCCATAGTTACCTTCCTTTTTATATGCCAGGTCCTTCGATTTCTGGGCACGAACATAGTCAGATGCCATGTCCCTAGAGGTTACTTTGGATCTCTTTGGAATTTAAGTGGAATGTCATGTCTTTCAGGGTTGGGGCTGTTTGTCTTTTTATCTGTGTTTCCCAAGGGTCTAGAACAGCTCTCAGCTTGTAGTAAATGCTTAATAAGTGCCTAAGATCATGGAAATTTTTGAAATGTAAGCAACTTCAAGATGATCTATCCTCACAGAATTTTATTGAGAAGGGAAATTTGAAGTCATTGAACATACCTGCTCATCTTCTATTTGAAGAGGTCTAGGTCTGAGAAGTTTAAGAAAGTTGCTTAAAGTTATACAGATAAGAAGCTGCAACATCAGAATTCAAACTCAGCTCAGCTCCTCTATCTTCAAGTCCCATAGTCATTCTATTTCACCACTAGAATTGTCAAAATAAATTAGAGAGGAAAAGAAAAATCAGTCAGAAAACCTCAGTTTCATATCTTGACATGCAGTCTGTCTAGAGCTCAGTTTTCTCACCTGTAAAATTCTTCTCTCACTCACTTCACAAGGTTGCTGCAAGTAAAAAGAGAGTGGTATGGAGGTCATAGTAAGTGGTCCATAGTGCATTAGACCAAACCACTCTCCAAACACATCAGCAGTGAGGCAAGAAGTATTAATTAAATGCTCTCTACATGTGAGGCTCTGTAGGAAGTGCTAAAAACACAAAGGCATTCAAAAGTTACTCCTGTTCTCAAGGAACTTCCAGTCTCATGGAAAGAATGACCTAATGAGACAGACTACACAGAATCAAGACATAATGGAAAGTGCTGTGTTTATGCCTAGAGTAACTGTGTGTGTCCTATCACTGCTAAGGAAATCATGAGCAATGCTTTTAACCTCTCTAGAGCTCCATTTATATAGATGGATAGAGAGATAGATAGATAGATAGATAGATACATACATACATACATACATACGTACATAGATACATAGATAGAAAGATAGATAGATATACATAGATAGATAGATAGATAGATAAAAGGGGGAGGTTACACTCATTGACCTCTAATGACGGCCATGTTGGTCATCTATTTTAATAATTTTTAAAATTATTTTAATAATAATTACATTTTTAAAATTTATTTTCTATTTACTTTAATGTCTAAATTTAATTTAAATGTCTAAAATTAGACATTTAAAAACATTTTAATAATCATTAGACAAATCATCATTTAATAATCATTCCTAAATAATCAATTTAGCAGATACTTAGCACTTAGTAAATTAGGGCTAAGTACAGAAGGTGTGAGCTCTTTTTCCTGTCCTGATATGGCAGGAGGGGGTTGGCTAAGACAGGAGACCAGTGTGTGTATATAAGAAGAGTTCTACAGACAGAGACACAGAATTGGGAATCTTCCTCCTGGTGGCTACTGTTGTAGGAAGCAGGATTGGCCCAGCATCTGGAAGCTAGGCTACTAGACTGAAGAATGAGTTGGAGTTTTCTTTTCTTTTTCCCCAATAAATAAATTAATTAATTTTCTTGTTTAAATCATTCATTTCCACAAGATTTTGAGTTACAATTTTTCTCCCCATCTTTCCCCTACAAACCACCTCAAAAAAGCCATCTCACTGGATAACGCCTCCCCCAATCTGCTCTGTCCTATGTCCTCCCCCATCACCACTTTGCCTTTCTGGTAGGGTTTGATGGATCTCCCTACCACAGTGCCTGTATATCTTAATTCCCAGTTGCAGGTAGATAATAATAATAATTATAATTATACATACATATATATATATAACTTTTGATTATAGAACTTTAAATTCTAGATTTTTTACATTCCTCCCTTGTCACCCACCCCCACTGGAAGGACAAGCAATTCTATACAGGCTGTACATGTGCAATTACACAGAACCATCTCCACAGTGGACATACTGTGAGAGACTGATTATATGTCCCTCCTTCATATCCTGTCTCCCCTTGTTCTATTCCCTATCCGGTTCCTGTCCCTTAACAGAATTGTGTGCTTCCAGCAACCCTTGCCTCCGCCCTCCACTCCCCTCCATCATCCTACCTCTCATCCCCATCCCCCCTACTCTCCTGTGTGGCAAGATACCCAGTTTAGAGTTTATGTCATTCCATCCCTAAGCCAGATTCAATTAGAGTAAGGTTGACCCTTTCCCTTTTGCCTTTGTGTTCTTCCCCTTCATTGTAACAATTATCCTTTGCCTCTTCTATATGAGATGATTAAACCCATTCTGTCTCTCCCTGTCTCCTCACATTCTAAACTTCTCCTACCTCAGAATTTCCCCTTTTAAAGTACCATCCCTTCCTATTCAATTGATCCTGTGCCCTCTATGTACACATATATACACATACTCAGATATATGTTCATATGCATGCATAAACCCTCCTATATAGACACATGTGTATGTATACATACATACATACATACATATGTGTGTATGTGTGTGTGTGTACATTTGTATTCCCTTCACCTATCCTCATACTGAGATGTTTCGTAAGTTACAATTATCGTTTTTTTCCATGTAGGCATGTAAATAGTTCAACTTTGATAAGGTCCTTATGATTTCTTTTCCATGTTAACCTTCTCATGCTTCTTGTATTTAAATGTCAAATTTTATTTTCAGTTCTGGTTTTTTCAGCAAGAATGTTTGAAAGTCTTCCATCTCGCTGAATGACCATATTTTCTCCTGGAACATTATACTCAGTTTTGCTGGGTAGGTGATTCTTGATTTTAATCCTAGCTCCCTTGATCTCTGAAATATCATATTCTAGACTCTTAGATCCCTTAATGTAGAAGCAGGTGGATCCTGGGACATCCTGATTATTTCCATAGTATTCAAATTGTTTCTTCTTGGCAGTTTGTAATACATTCTCCTTGATCTGGGGATTCCAGAACCTGGCTATAACATTCCTAGGAGTTTTCTTTTGGTGGTCTTTTTTAAGAGGTGATTGGTAAATTCTTTCAAGTTCTATTTTGCCCTTTGGTTCTATACTATCAGGGCAATTTTCCTTGAGAATTTCTTGGAGGATGCTTTCTAAGTTCTTTTTTTGGTCATGGCTTTTAGGTAGTCTAATAATTTTCAAATTGTCTCTCCTGTATCTAATTTCCAGGTCAGTGGTTTTTTTCAAGGAGATATTTCACATTGCCTTCTATTTTTTCATTTGTTTGTATCTGTTTAATAGTATCTTGATTTCTCGTAAAGTCATTTGCTTCCATTTGCTCCACTCTAATTCTGAAGGAGTTATTCTCTTCAGAAAGCTTTTGAGATTCTTTTTTCCATTTGGCAAATTTGATTTTTGAAGGCATTCTTCTCCTCATTGGCTTTTTGGGCCTCTTTTGCCATTTGAGTTCATCTATTTTCTTCAGTTTGTTGACTCTCTTTTCATAATTTTCTTGCATCATTATAATTTCTCTTCCCAATTTTTCCTTCACTTCTCTTATTTGGTTTTCAAAATCCTTCTTAAGCTGCTCTGTGGTTTGTAGGCAATCTGTGTGTTTCTTGGAAGCTTCTGGTGTGGGAGTTCTGACTGTGTTGTCTTCCTCCCATTCCATGCTTTGATCCTTTTTGGCCCCCCAAAAGGAATCTAAAGTTTGATTGCTGTTATTACTTTGCTTCTTTTTCCTGCTCATGTTGCCAGTCAATTACTTGACTTTTTAGATCTGTGGAACTCTGCTTCCAGAAAGGAAAGCTCTATCTCAAATGGCTGGGGTTTTCACTGCTGCTGGAGCTATTAGGAGGCCACTGCAACCCCAACCAGCTTTGGCTCACTGAAAATGCACCCTAGGACTACCACCCAAGACTGAGATCTGGATCCAGGCAGCTCAAAGCAAGAGGACTTAGCCTCTAAATGATTACTTATCCTCCATGCTGTATGCAGGCCAGGAGCTTCTGAAGCAGCAATGTGGAAGTAGCTGTAGTGCCACCACTTCTGCTGCTTCCTTGCCCTGGAGGCAAATCGGCTAGACCGCTTTTCTCCCCCAAATTTAGCTGAGTTCCACTGACCTTTCACTTAGTCCTTGTTTCTTATGGCTTGATAATCCTGGAAACTGCCATAGCTGACACTGATCCACTCTCCTGAAGGCTCCAGGTGCGACTTGTCCTGGCTATTGCAGGGCAAAGCCACGGTTTCTGGCTGGGATGGTTTTGGCTCTCAGTGTGCTACAATGAGCCCTTACTGCCAAGCTGCCTTCAGTGGGAGATGTGCCCCTCTGTAATTTTGTAAGGTCTGGAGCCCTAAATGTTTTTAGAGTCATATTTTATGGGTATTTGAGGTGGCTATGTGGGAGCTGCAGAGCTTTACTGCTTCTACTCCACCATTCCCTCGCTCTCCCCCACTCACACCCCCAAGTCGGAGTTTTCTTGAAAGAGAGTTTTTTTCCCAGCATCTGGAAGCTGAATGAGAACTGAGTTGGAGTTTTCCTGAGACCAGAATCTGGTGAAAGCCACCTGGGAGGCTGGGAGGGCTTGCCTGGAAGGCCTCCTGGGAGGCTGAGAGGGCTTGCCTGGAAGGCCTCCTGCAAAGCCGAGATTTCTCATGGGTGCTAGGGCCAGCTGAACCACTGGAGGACTCAAGAAGCATAACTGTGATAAGACTTTGTTGGTTCATGGCTTGGCTGATCTTTGAGTTCCCTGCAACAGAAGTGGTGAAAGGTTTGAGATGTGCTGTATCCTGTGAACTTAGGTGTGTGTCAGGGACAGCTCAGAGGACTGGACAAGGACTTGTGAGCTGTCTATGTTGGAGGACTGGATGAAAACCTGGGAGCTGTCTGTCTCTGAATCCAGGTGACTGTTTCATGGATTCAGGTAAGAGCTGGGACCACAGAAGGGGATCCAGCAAATCAGAAAGACTACCTTGAGTCAAGATGTAGAAACATCTCCTCTTGGATGAAACTGAGGTTTGTTGGACACCAAGGGGTGGAGTGTTTGTGTGGTTTTTCTAATGACTGTACTTAGTGATTAATAATATTTAGGAATTGTGAATCTAGATAAGTGAGTCACTGAGTTGATCTATGATTGCCCCATGAGTGGAAGATTGATTATTGTATTGTGAATTGATTGAATGAATAAGTAAGAAGGGTTTCGCACTTAGGGAAACCAGATGATTATTCTTTGGTTCTTTGTTCTGAATATTGTGAGCAGTGTAGTGAAAACTGTGTGGCTATTCCAATGTTAAGCTGTTATGAAAATTATATTGTGATTTTCTGTGATAAGATGTAATGTTGTGAATATTATATTGTGATATATTTTAAATATATTTTGCCTTGATTTGTAATGGGATAGATGAAGTATTCACTATACTGTGTAATCCAAACCTTTAAAGCTGTTCACAGTAGTATTCTTTTGGGAATATGCTAGTGCATGGTGTTACATCAATTTATCCTCTCTGCCACAGAAACCCTGCCAGTAAAATGTGGGTTTGTGTGTGTGTGTGTGTGTGTGTGTGTGTGTGTAAATCTTAGTTGTATCTATGACCAATCAAAAATCCAAATGGTGGATGTTTGCTTCTTGTCTTTTAGGAGAGGTGATATACTAAAGCCATCAAATACATTGTCAGACATGGACAAGGTACCAATTTATTTTGCTTACACTTGCTTATTTGTGACAAGGGAGAAATTTGTCCCATTTGGTTTGTTTTGTTTTCATTAGAGAAAGGGTTATTTTATGAAGCAAGTGTAGGGATGGTAATAGTCAAAAAGAAAAACAAGTAAAAGGAAAGAAAGAAAAAAAACAATGAAATGTTTATGCTTCGCTTTAATGGTTGTTGTGGTTGTTTGTTTTTGTTGTTTTAATACACAGAAGAGAGCAGAAGGAAGTTTAAAAGAACACCCAGAGCAGTAGACAGCATCAGTACTCCTGATATATGTTTAAGATATATATAGATAGGAGGGTGGAGTCAAGATGCCGGCGTAGAAGCAGCAAAGTCCTGCAGCTCCCATACTGCCACCCTAAACACCCATAAAATTATGAGCCCTGACAAAGTCCAGGAATCTCAGACTCACAAAAATACAGGAACACATCTCTTGCTGAAGGCAGCTCTGCAGTACGGTCTCAGCATGGCAGCTGGGAGCAGAGGCTGACCCAGCCTGAAGCCGAGACCGTGGCCAGGCCCGGGGTGGTTAGAAGGAGCCGGGCTGAGCTGAGCTGAGCCGAGCTGTGCCACAGCCAGTATTCAGAGGAGAGGATCTGCAGCCTCCAGCATCTCCATATCTGCCAAGAGGTGAGGAACCGGGACAGGAGAGGGGCAGCTCACACAAGAGCAGAGACCAGCCCAGCCTAAAACTGCAGCCTGGCCAGGACAGGCCCCAGGGCAGCCAGGAGGAGCTGAGCCTCCCAAGCCACAGCTTGAGTCTATTTCAGAGAAGATCTAAGCACCTGCCTGAGGGGATCTTAAAATCCCGAAAACCATGGTCAGAGACGGATAGTGAAAGTGAAACTTTGAAAATTAATTTGGGGAAGGAAAAGCAGTTCAGCCAATCTGCCCCTAGGGCAAGGAAGTACTGGGGGAAGGGAACTTCTGGAACTGGCAGCGGCCCCCACCAGGCTGCTTCAGAGGCCCTGACCTGCGGACTCCACAGGGGGGCTGAGAAAATTGATCAGGGCCAAGTGTTCTTGCATTGAGTGACCTGGATCTGGATCATGGTCTTGGGTGGTGATCCTAGGGTGAGCTTTCAGCAAGCCAAAGCTGGGGGGACTTGCAACACCCCCCTAATAGCTCTGGCAGCTGGGAAAAACTCAGCGATTTGGAACAGAGATTTCCCCTCTGGAAGCAGAGTTTCACAGAGCTAAAAATACCAACCAATTAATTGACTGGCCAACATGAGGAAAAGGAAGCAAAATAAAAACAGCAATAAAACTCTAGAATCCTTTTTTGGGGACAAAAAGGATCAAAGCATGGAACGGGAGGAAAATAGCCCAGAACTCAGAACTCCCACACCAAATGCTTCCAAGACAATTGAGGAATGCCTAGAAGCTATACATCAACTGAAAAAGGACTTTGAAAAACAAATAAGAGAAGTGGAGGCAAAATTGGGAAGAGAAATGAGAATGATGCAAGAAAATCATGAAAAGAGAGTCAACAACCTGACTGAAGAAAACAACACTTTTTTTTCTCTTTTTTTGTTAACTTGTTTGTTCACTTTTAGGTTACAAGATTCTGTTCCATTGTCACTTCAGTTATAGATTTTTCTCCTCTTCCTCCCCATCCCCCACCCGACCCCCCCGTGGTGGCATACAGTCATGTATAGGATTTGCAAACTCCTTCACATTATACAATCGTCTGGTTGTATATGTGTTATAGCCAATGGAGTGAACAATGAGAAAAGAGAAACAAAAGCCAAACATCAAAAAGAATGATAGCATGCATTGCTTCAGTCTCCGTTTAAACTCTGATCTTTCTGGATCTTTCTCTGAATGTAGACATCTCCGTCCATCCTGAGACTTGTATAGATGTCTTTTAACTGTGTGATGCTGAGAAGCGTCCAGTTTTTCAAAATCAGTCGTCACACATATGATGTATCTGTGACTGTGTACAAATTTTTCCTGGTTCTGCTCTTCTCACT
>JAQQSW010005307.1:0-14222 GCA_028646575.1 Pseudocheirus occidentalis | reverse complement strand
ATATACGTGAGTGTGCGTGTGTGTATGTGTGTATATATATATATATATATATATATATATATATATATATGGGTGTGTACAGGTATACGTAGACAGAAAGCACAGAATCAATTGAATAGGAAGGGATGATAGTTTAAAAGGTGAAATTGAAAGGTGGGAGAGGAATATAATGAAAGGAGACAGAGAGACAGAATGGGGTTAATTATCTCATATAGAAGAGGCAAGGGATAACTGTTACAATGGAAGGTAAGAACAGGAAGGCAAAAGGGAATGGGTCAACCTTATTCTCATTGAATTTGGCTTAGGGAGGGAATGACATACACTCTGAATTGGGTATCTTGCCCTAGAGAAAAACAGGGGGAAGAGGATAAGAAGGGGAATGATGGAGGGGAGAGAAAGGTGGGGGGGAGGGTTGTTAGAAGCATATACTTTTATAAAGGGAGAGAGATAAAATAGAGAATAGAACAAGTGGGGGTAGGGATAGGATGGAGGGAAATATAGTCAGTCTTTCACAACATGTTTATATTGGAGATGTTTTGTGTAGCTACACATATACGGCCTATATTAAATTACTTTTCTTCTCAGTGGGGGCGGGAGATGAGGGAGGAAGGTAAACAATCTAGAATTTAAAGTTTTAAAATCAAATGTTAAAAAAATATATTGCTTACATCATTATTATTTTGTATATGCACCTGGGAAATAAGATATACAGGCTCTGGGGTAGGGAGATCCATCCTGCTCTACCAGAAAGTCAGAGGGGTGATGAGGGAGGATATAGGAGAGAGCAGATTGGAGGAGGGGACATATAGTGGGATTGCTGTTTTAGGGTGGTGGGTAGGGGAAAGACAGGAAGAAAATTTGTAACTCAAAATCTTGTAGAAATGAATGATGTAAACTAAAAATAAACAAAAGTTATTTTAAAAAAAGGAGATACAAACACAAAAATTAAACACTCTATGTGCTTAAGGAACTCACATTCTAGAGCGCCAAATTTGGAATCAGGAAGACAAGTTCAAAAGCTGTGAGTCCCTGAACAAGCCACTAAAACTCATCCAACCTCATTTTGCTCATCTGTAAAATGGGATAATAATAATATCACCTGACTCCCAGTTTGTTTAGAGGATTAAAAATAAAACATATATTATGTATTTTTCAAGCCTTAGATTCTATATAAATATTTGCTATTATCATCATCATTAAAACTTTTACTGGAGATATAAGGACAAATTTGTATAGCTCAAGATAAATTAAAGGGGTTAACACTAACTGGATGGATAAAGAAAGGTTTTGCAGAATATATGGCACCTAAACTGAATTGTGAAAGAAGGAAAAGATGCTGATAGGCTGAGATTAACAGGGACTGGATTTCAGGAGTGGTAGATAGCTTGTGATAATGTACTGAGGCAAGAGGCAGGAGGTGAAGTACCCAGTTTGGAGAACAGTGGCTAGAATGTAGAGTTTGTGAAAAAGAGGTGCATAAGAAAAAGTTGAAAAGGTAAACACAGAATCACAGAATTTGAGAGTTGGAAGAGAGCTTTTTCAATTTAGTCAGTGTTATTGCTCGCCTTTTATTTTTAAAGAGGGCGAGTGACATCATGGGTGATATTTTGACTTGCTCATGAATTAGATATAAGGGAGGCAGAGTTGTGTAGAGTCACCAGCCTCACTCTCTCTTCCAGAGTTATCGAAGTCCAGTAGCAAGACAAAAGGCGATAGTCTCAGATAGAGTAGACCTTGATGTCTATGATATCTGACCAAGCTTTGACTGAATCCAAGCTTCACAGGACAAATCCCCTTAATAAAAGAATTTGTTCTGTAAAACTTGAACTCAGTCAAAAAGTTGTACCCAAGGACCTAGAAAGCCACGTGTGGCCTTGAGACCGTGAGTTCCCCAGACCTGCTCTAAGCATTCCACAGCACCTGCTTCAACTGGCTTCATGGCTGTTGGAACAAAGTATTCTCATCTACCTGTTCTGCTAGGGGAAGTCTTCACATGTTTCAGGTAGATCCTCCCCTAACTTATTAAATGAGTTTGAGGCTTGTCAGTTACCCTCAGTCTGGTTTAACCTGTGTGCTGAGATGGTTTCACGGGAGTGCGGCCACTTTGCATACTATAGCTTCTTGGAGCCGCATGTGAGAGTTGGGTGAAAGGTAGACACCAAAGGTGGGTGAGTAACCCTGAAAAGGACTGAGTGAGCCCTCCCACCAGAGCTGCTAGTCTTCCCTGAACAGCCCAATTCATTCTCCCTAAAGGAATAAACACTAGAGTGTACCCAACAAATCCAGCCTTTGCCTAATGCCTCTTATTATATATATATATATTATATGTTATATATTATTATGTAAGGGAATCCATTACTTTTTTTTAAAGAAGACTCAACATTTGTTAGGCACCTTTAATGTGAAAGGTACAAGATAGAAAGATCAACACAGACATTCTACCCTTGAGAGGACTTAAAGCCTAATGTGGGTTTTTGCAATACAAAAAACGATGTAAAACAAAGGACCGATAACCTCCACTCTCTACGTTCCAAGTCTTGACCAGCCATCATTCCCACCCATCCCTAAACATGATAAATATCCGTTTTCAATTAACAGGCCATCCCTTTAGATATGGGAAGTCACTTGGTTAATATTCTGAAAACAAGGTAAAATGAGTTTTCAATTAATAACTCATCCCTTTAATGGCCAGGCAATTCAATCATTATTAATTAGTCTTCCACAAAGAACTCTAACAACCCAAATAGATGTGGGAAATAACTTTATTAATATTTTGAAAACAGGAACAGTCCCTGAAGGTAATGAATAAATTAATTCTGATTTGCTGAAAGCCTATAAAATAGGGGCTAGCTATACCTATCTTTATTACTTCCTATCCCTACTTTCCATGCTTCCAATTTGCTTGGGAATCCAGGCTATCAGGAACTATTTTAGCCATAGTACTAATAACCAAAAATCCCAGGCCCCCCCAGAAATGTCCAGCTGGGCTTTCTCTCCATGACATATAAATCTCATTAAGTTGATAATTAAAGTCACAACACTCAGTCACAGCCTCCAGAACTTTTCCTACACAGGGAAAGCTTCACATTGTACGAGACTTGTTTTTACTTAAGTCTCTTCCTTTCCGAGACAGAAAACACAAAACCAAGGAATGGAATGGAATGGTTTTTTCCTATTAAGATGAAAACAATGAAACTCAGAGCTGGACCACTTGGCCCTTTCTCTTCTTATGTCCTCCTTGTTCAGAATGCTTACACCTCTTAATGGCAAGCATCCTCTTAGACCTGCAGTTGGATTCCACACATTCAAACCTCAATATAATCCTGTGGTCTTGGCCTTTTTCCAGAAAATTAGTTTTGTTTCATAGCCACTCTGCTTCCTCATATTGCCTGTCCCCCTGCACATATGGGGAGTCTTTGCCCTTTCTTGTATTGTGCTACTTTGTGGGTCTGGTGCTTACCGCACTTTTGGCAGAAAAGTCTATGGGTTTTAGGGACTTTCGCCGAAGGGCAGTGTTGCGCTTCCCACTGGGCTTCTCTGATGTCCAGGCTTCTGGGATTCCTCAGGCCAAGGATGAAGATGAGCTGAAGAAGACAATGGAATTCACAGGATGACGGTGGAAGACTGTGAAATCCATTACTTCTTAAGGCAGGCCATTCCAGTTTTGGACATCTCTTAATTGTTAAAAAGATGTTCCTTAGATCAAGCCTAAATTTTCTTCTTATTCAACTATTGAGGCCAAATGAGCTGAACTGAATTCCTTTTCCACGTGACATGAAATGACAATCCTTTAAATTATTTTTTTTGGTAGGGGGGAAGACAGGGCAGTTGGGGTTAAGTGACTTGCCCAAGGTTACACAGCTAGTAAGTGTTAAGGGTATGAGACCAAATTTAAACTCAGGTCCTCTGACTCCAGGGCTCTATTCACTGTGCCACCTAGCTGCCCCAGTCCTTTAAATTCTTAATCACAGCTATCATACCATCACACTTTCATTTTGTCTTCTATAAGGAGAGGCTAAAGGCTTCCAGCTCTTTTAACCAATTCTTACATGGCATATGCTTAAGGCCTTTCACTATCCTGGTTGCCTTCCTCAGAACACTCTCTAGCTTATCAACGACCTTCTTAAATTGTAGCAAACGGCAGAATGTAGTACTCAAGATGTTGTCTAACTAGGGCAGAAGATAGTGGGATGAAAACTCACTATTCCTGGAGGCTATGACTCTGTTGATGCTTCCCCAAAAAAGCATTGGCTTTTCTTGACTGTCATATTGTTGGGGTTTAAACCCAGGGACACCAAAAACTGTTGCAGTGGGGGCTCTGCTCACCCAAAAACTGTTGAGGTTTCATGATGTATTGTGGTGGAACTGTCCCAAAGAATTCAGTCAGACCACCTGTAATCCAAGTATAGGCATTTATTGAGATTGACACCTCAGGCTAAGATCCAAGAGGAAACAGCAACTTTAGAGAAAGCAAGATGGATTTTTATAAAGATGCAATTACATAATCAAAATTTACATAGAACAGAGGAATATGAAAAAGGCAGAAGGAATTTGTTAAGGGATTAGGTAATGGAGGAGGGGTCCCATCTATGGTTCAATGGTTAAACATTCTGGTCATTCTGCCCTCCAATTGGCTAGCTATCGTAGTCCTGTCTGGTTAAGACAGATAGTTAGGTATTGTAGTCCTGTCTTCAGATAGATGGATGATGTGATTGTGATTGAATACAAGAACACACCTGTTTCTGTGGGAATGGGTCTGGGGGCAGTGACCAGGTAGAAGTAGTAACTAGACTCTTATCACATGGGCACACTTGCTGTTTCCATGGGAACTAAGAGTTCAGGGACACACCTGTTGTTCCAGTGAGCAGTGAGGCATATATGAAGAAGCTAGGGCTTAGGGAGGGCAGAGGGGGCCGTGAAACTGGGTAGGTACAGTGTGCCTGTTGTTGATTGGGGTCAGGATTATAATGAAGTTAGAGTATTGGGGCTAGGGGCAGCTTTGTTAGGATTCCATCAATATTACACTGCTGATTTATATGTAGGCTGATATGCATACAAAGGTGCCCAAGGGTTAATAGTAAGGGTTACTTTCCCAGGCCCCCTGAGGGGGTTTGAGGCTTATTCTTAGTCCATCCTGTAACCTGAAGGTGCCTTAATGTCCCTTCCTTTTAGCTTGAAATAGCATGCAACTTGTACCAAAAGAATTGCTTTTGTCCCCCTTATCCTGTGTTCCCCATCCTGTGTCATTCACCTTCCCCATCCTGTGTCATGACAACTTTTCCTTATCTTGCAAGCAACCACCTTCCTCACCTTGTTTGTACTTATCCAGTCCCGAAATCTCCAACCTCCTTTAGAAACACTAAAATGGCATCATCGTCCTACAAGCTGTGTAGCTTTCTGGCTATAAAAGTCTGGAGCTCATCCTATATCATTGCTTTTGTTTAGCTCCTTGCTAAGTCTCAGGCACACATGCTTTTGTGTTAATAAAACTCCCTTTGCTTAAAGAGAAGGTCTGATTGAATTCTTTCAAAAATCTGAACCACCTCCGACCCTTGACATAGGCTTTGGTCTAATCAGTTAATCAGCAAGCTATTATTATATGTTTATTAAATTCCATGCATTGTGCTGTTATGGTGATATAAAGAAAAGCAAAGTGTCTACTGAAACCATAGGTTTCTTTTTTCCTTAGAAAAACTACTCTTTAATTATGTCTCCCCCATTCTGTACTTGTGAAGTTGATTTTTTTGAATATAAGTATGAGACTTTACGCTTATTCCTCATTAGATTCGACCCTATGCTCTAGCTTGTCAAGATCTCCTTGGATCCTTGCCGTGTCATCCAGTGTGATAACTATTCCTCCTAACTTTGTATAATCTTTATATCTGACAGGCATATCAGCTATGCAAGTGTCAAATAGCATTGAGTCAAGTATAGAACCCTGGGACATACCACACCTTCTATCAAGTTGACATTAAATCATTAATGACAATTCTTTGAGTCTCGTCATTCAACCAGTTCTGATTTTTCCCAGGAATCAAGATAAAATTCACTGGCTTGTTGGACAACTCTGTTTTCTTCCTCATTTTTTTGATAGTCAGAACATTTACCCTTCTTTAGTCTTATGGCACTTCATCCATTTTCCATGTTCTTTCAGATATTACTAACAATGTCTCTTCAATCATATGTACTAATCTTTTCAGTATCTGTAGCGCCAATGCAATATTTACTGTACCCATGATCGTGATTAAAGACTGTGACTACAAATCTCACATGACTTTGGATCACAAAATATACCAAACTCTCCAGGTAGAGGACAGGGCTGAAGCATTTATTTAGACACCAGAAAACCAAATCCCAAAACCAGTAAGCCAATTTCATCATAGTACCAAAGATATTCAGAAGTGATAGTAACATTGAGAGCCACAGCATCCTTCAGCCTTCCCACAAACCCATGCAAGATCAATATTTACTCACAAACCTCTTTCTCCTTGCCTGAACCCCTCTCTCCCCCACCATCTCACTAACTCTGACTCTCAGCTTCCCCTGGGCTCTGCTTCCCTTCAGCAAACTCCTCCCACCACAGGTTCCATGTGACTCATTCAGCCTATCAGGGGGTAGAGTTTATCTTCACAACAGGGAAGCTTCCTGTGGGCTCTGCTTCCCTTCAGCAAACTCCTCCCACCACAGGTTCCATGTGACTCATTCAGCCTATCAGGGGGTAGAGTTTATCTTCACAACAGGGAAGCTTCCTGTGGGCTCTGCTTCTCTCAGCAAATTCTCTCCATCACAGACTCCATGTGATCACATTCAGCCTATCAGGAGGCAGAGTTTACTTTCAAAGCAGGGGAGGTCTTCAGACTGCCCCCCCAGGCTTATTAAGGGGCAGTGAAGATCTTCAAATTCCCATTCCCATTACAGTATCTTAAAATGACTTTCAAATGGCAAGGTGACCTGAAGTCATAAAATAAGACATGTATAGTTACATGTGTAGTATATATTACAACTGTATATAGTTAAACAAAACAAATCATCAACCAATTAATCAAGGCCTACTAGGTTCTCTCATGTGATTATCTCGTTGATTCATCTTGGGCCGGGGTGGGGAATCTGCAGCCTCGAGGCCACATGTGGCCCTCTAGGTCTTCAAGTGCAGCCCTATGACTAAATCCCAACTCCAAAGAACAAATCCCCTTAATAAAAGAATTTGTTCTGTAATGACTCAGTCCAAGATTCTTGGGCATCAACTACATTTTTGCTCTAGTATTTCCAATGCAAAAGTTATTCTTGAGAGAGAAAACAGAAGCAAAATAACTGTTGAGCAGTTCAGAAGAGGTGTGACTTCTTTTTTGTCAGCTATCTCCGTTCCATCCCCTGGAAGCAGTGGTCCTTATCCTCCTTGGAGCTTCCTCTCTCCCCCAATATAGGTAAAACAAACAAACCCGTCTTTCCCTGTTTTTATTTTTACTTACAAATTTCAGCTCATTCTGAGCTTTGGTACTCTTGACAAGTTTAAAAATTAAGTTTAATTTTTTTTACTTAAAATTCGGTTTTCTCTCTCATATTCCTGTTCCCATTAAAAAAAACCGGCAAAACTTTTGTGTCTATTATGTATAGATAAGCAAAACAAATCCCCTTCTTGGCCATATCCAAAATCCTGACATTTTTATTGAAATGGGTAATGTTCTTAAATTGATCTTCTATTGCTGCAATTAGTTTCTTCTTTGTTATATAAATATAATTTTTTTGGTTGGTGAGTTCCCTGAGTCTATTACTGGTTTTGTCAGACAAATCCTCTCTGGAATGAGGAGAGTGTGTCTGGAAATTTTCATTCTTGAGAGTTTCCTTTCCCTCTTGCTCTGACTTTCCCTAAAGAATTTTACTTTATGGGATGCTCTCTAGTCTTCCCTTGAAATCTACTTTCCCAAAATTTATGGTGCCCTTAAGATTGTGAGGGATAATTTGCAGTGAAGTTTCCCCAATCTGAAAAATCAAATCTAGAGTGGTTTCAGCATCACTAGGCCTAAGTTTAGAAGTCACCTGACCTTATAGGAATCTGGGACTTAGAGCAGTGGAGACCCCCCCAGTGCCACCTCAGCACAAGATATGCCAAATAAGGTTAAGACTGCTTTCTTGGCCTTGCATTGGACACCCATATGTTTCCGTGTCCTTTGTCTCCAAGATAGATTCTCGTGCTTAGGTTGTGGGCCCGCCTCCCCACCAATGAGAGTGAAGGCCAGGTGAGGGGTTGGATTTTTGCATTAGAAGGTTATATAACCATGAACTTGATTCTACATGTTGCTCTCTCCCTGGCAGACACCATTGTGAGCGAAAGGGGCAGAGTCCTTTCTCATGGGGAAGAATAAAGACGTTTTCTGACCTCAGATTCAGACTCTGAACTCTTTGATCTCACACAAGACTATGCCCTGTTTTTCTTTCCTCCATCACAGACTTAAGGAGGAAACAGTCCCTTCTCTGTAGCATTTTCAGCATTTATATCACAGCAAACAATCCTACTAATCAAATCTAGCACTCTTTTCTTTAAATCTTAGACTGATTTTATTTTACTTTTGGTTGTATTTTGAGTTCTGAGTTTTACATAGTTTTCTTCCTCCCTTCCAATCCTGCATTAGAGAAGGCCAATATTTGATATAGATATATATGTGGAACCATACAATACATACTTCCATACATTAGTTCTTTCTCTGGAGGGGGATATTCCTTTATAGTTGATTTGAAATTTGTGTTCCTCAGAATAGCTTAGTTATTCTTAGCTGCTCTTACTAATTACTGTTATAGTTCCCTTCCCATAGCTGTGGCTCTTTCTCTCTCTTCTACTTCCAGTTCCTTCTTAGGAATGTAAGCTCCTCGAGGACAGGAATTGTTGATTTTATCTGTGTCCTTAATGCTTAGCACAGTTCCTGGCACACGTAGTAAGCACCTAATGTTCCCTGTCTGTGTCTCTCTGTCTGTCTGGTCTGTCTGTCTCTATGTGTCTCTCTTGTTCCTGATATGAACTAGTTACTCTTATGTAATAGTTACTGTTAATATATACAATGTTCTCTTAGTTCTGCTCACTTCACTCTTTATTGTTTCATTAAAGTCTTTTCATGTTTTTCTAAAATTATCCTGCTTGGGGCAGCTAGGTGGCATAGTAAATGTAGCACTGGCCCTGGAGTCAGGAGGACCTGAGTTCAAATGTGGACTCAGACACTTACTGGCCGTGTCATTTAACCCCAATTGCCCGGTCTTTCCCCCTCCAAAAAGCAAAAAAAAAAGTAGACTTTTAAAATCATCCTGTTCATCATTTCTTACAGCACAGTAATATTCCATCACAATCACATACCACAGCTTATTCAGCCATTCCCCAGTTGATGGGCTTCCCCTCAATTGCCAGTTCTTTTCTATAACAAAGAGAGTTGTATATATTTTTAAACGTATAGGTTCTTTTCCTTTTTTCCCTCATCATCCTGGGAAATGGATGGGTCAAAGGGTATACACAATTTTGTAACTCTTTGGGCACAATTTCAGATTGTTTTCCAAAATGGCTGGATCCAGTTCACAGTTCCACCAACAGTATATTAGTGTCCCAGTTTTTTCCATACCCCCTTCAATATTTATCATTTTTCCCCATCTATTATATTAGCCAACAGATCCAGTATGCTTTACGGTTCTCCCACCCTTTGAAGTATGAAATTATTATTAAGGTAAAAGGTATTAGCTACTCTATTTTGGGGGAAGAGAGAGATAGACAGAGACAGAAATAGAGAGACAGAAAAAGAGAGAGAGAGAGAGAGAGAGAGAGAGAGAGAGAGAGAGAGAGGAGGGAGGGAGAAAGACAAAGACAGAGAAAGAATGTTTCAAAAGATCTCCAGGTCATCAAAGTGGCCTCAGAACCAGAAAGACTGCCTCTGAACTATATATATGTATGTATATGTATATGTATATGTATATGTATATGTATATGTATATGTATATGTATATGTGTATGTGTATGTATATGTGTATATATGTGTGTATGTATACTGACTTTGTGACACTGCACAAATCACTTAATATCTCAGTGCCATGAGCACTTATAAGTCACAAGAAGTTGCTAACCAATATTCTGCATTGGAGAGTTTCCCCATCTGGGAGTTCTGTACTAAAGAATTCACAGGTCCGATCTCTATCCCTGCCATTACTGTTTTTCATTCATGGTACTCCATCTCCATCTCCATGCTTTTGTCCCTGGCATCTCCCTGCCTGGAGTGCCCTCCTTCCTTATCTCCTCCTCTTGGAATTTCAGATTTCCTTCATAACTCAGTTCAAGAACTATCCTGACCTACTTGTCAGTAGGCAGCCAGCCTTACCAATTCCAGGTCTTCAGTGTGCATCCGGACATGTCCAGCACATTCAACAAAGCAGAATCAGAAGCCAGGAGAGTGAGTGATCAGCAGACAGTTTTATTTTTCCTCCTCTCCTCCCCAGTGCCTCCTGCTTCCCCTCTTTGAGCCCCTTAGACAAAAAGTTTGCCTTCCTTGTGGCTGCCTCTGATGCCCCAAGGGTCAGGTAAACATGTACAGGAAGGACGGAGCTCTCACAGAACAGAGCATATTGACATAGCATCTGGGTTGTGAAATGCAGGACTAACAGGACACACTGACCCAAGGGCATAATGCTTTGGTCATGTCCCTATGGTTTTGGTCTTTATGTTCGTCTGCATTATCAGTATATTCTGGCACTCATGCTCCTACGCAGAACTACACATACCTTTTCCCTATCATGTCCCCTTTCTTGTTATGCGCAGAGCATGAGGGAAGGTGGGGACAATTTGCCTCCAGGGCTTCCAGACTAGATTTTGTAACAGAGTTCAATAATCATATCAAACAAGGGGTTAACAACAGAAGAGAACAAATCACACCAAAAGCAACCATTCCTAAGACTAGCCAGTGATTGAAAGAAGTCCAGGTAGTATTGTGAAACCAGTCAGGGTTTGTGCCCAATCATCTGGTTTCAGTACATGCATTGTAGCTTTAGACATGTCATTGATTAACTTATCAAGATCTAACGAATCAGAGGTTATATTATCTTTAGTAAATATCCTATTTAAATGTTTCTTAACTTGTTCCCAATTCCCATTAAAAGGTAAGGGGGTTATACAATGATATACATATTGATAATCACAACACATAAGCATTCTTTTCTTTAACATATCTATTTCATCTCCTATATTGATAAAGCTTCTTCTACTGCTTGTATAGATCCCCAGAGTTTTTTTTTTTATGACAGTCTGATCGTGAAAGGCCTGAGTCACATTACGGGATAGTTCTTCTATGACATCTGCATTCACCTTTTAGGTGCATGTATTCTCAGTGTGTAAAGTCAAGTGGTGGCAGCTGCTCTCCGAGGTGTAAGGCTTCTAACCATGGAGGGTTAGGGTAAAAACTCCAAGGCTGGACTTCCTCTGCCTTTCCAGGTTGCAATGTCAAGGCAGACAGCAGGAAAAGGAGATGTAGCATTGCCTTTCTGTTCCTACAACAGTGGCTTTTGAGCTTCCCCTGCTTTCTCTGTTTCTTCTTTTTTTCAAGGACCCATATTCTTTTGACTGAAACCCAAATATCTCTGTGATCTAAAGACAAACAGAGCCTGGACCCCACATCAGCACCCAGTAAGGCCCCTCCCATTTACCCAAAGGATTTTTATAAAGAACCAGACGTTCTCCTGTGGTTACAGCTGATGGAGGCGTTCGTAACACACGTTTTACTTGCATAAAATGTTTCATGGCAGGAGAGACATCCATAGCTCAGGACAATTGTAAAAAATTATGAGTGTATAAAGCACGGTCAGGGGCAGCCTGTGTCAACCTCCCCCTTCCCTTTTCTTGTTTAGCGAGGAGAGTCTTCAACGAACAATTGGTACATTCAACAATTGCCTGTCCAGTAGGATTATATGGGCTTCCTGTGACATGAGTAATGCCCATTGCTCAGAAGCAAGAAGCAAGGGAAGCAGAGGTATATGCAGGGCCATTATCGGTCTTTATTTCCAAAAGAGTACCAGATAATGAAAAACAATGAAAAACGTGCTTTACTTGTTCACCACCCTATGTTGTAGCCATGAGGAAGCCAGAAAATGTGTCGACTGTAACGTGAACTGCAACACCCTGAACATGTGTAATGTCCATCTGCCACAATTCATTGGGAGATCGGCCACGGGTGTTAACTCCAGCTGAAGAAGGGGGGTAAAAAGGGGGACGGCGTGTGCATTGCTTCACAATTTGCCTAACTTGTTCTTTTGTGAGGCCATATAGTTGACGTAGAGAGTGAGCCAACATGTGGAAGTCTTTGTGAGCAGTTTGGGCACAAGATACAGATGAAGAGAAATAAGCCCCAGTGGATGCTGCCAAATCAGCTAATCTGTTGCCTTGACCATCTGTATGAGAGCGGACATGTAATACATAAAAGGGAAAGGGGCAAAGAGAAAGTGTTTCTTGGAGTTGAATTAAAAGAAAACTGATAAAAGTTCTTTCGTGTAAGACTAAAGCTGTCTGAATCTTTTGTAAAACACCAACAGCATAGGCACTATCAGAAATTATATTTATTGGTTTGAGATAAAGGTGAAGGGCTTGTATTATGGCAAACAATTCATTCTTTTGTGTAGAATCAAATGGGGTATTAAGGATGGTATATTTCTGTTCTTGCTGGTGATATATAGCAGCCCTGTGGCCTTTGGTTGTGTCAGTAAAGTCGTTGGGTCCTACCACAGGAGTATTACTAAGTAATAGGGGATATGTGCCGTTCAATTAAGGGTGACTTGGTATTAAGGGAGAATGGGCCACCTCTATCAACCCATTGAGTTAAGGTTGCCCAATAAATGCAATTTTGGGCCAACTCATCTACTTCTTGTGTACAAAGTTCAGGGTGGAAAACAGGGCGTCTGCCAAGAAGAATAGCGGCCCTTTTTGGGGCTTCTAATAGTACGTGGCAGGCCGCAGTTAAATATGTTTCTAAGGTATGAGTACTGCGAGCGCCATAGACACACTCAAGAATGGAGTCAGACTGATGAATGACTGCATAAGGATATGTATTCTTAAGGAGGGTTATTTCTATTGTTTCAGACAGTTTCACCCAATCGGTAGTGGATCCGTGGCACAATGCCGGAATTTGTTCTCTGGACTGTAGGGCTTCGGTGGTCCATTTTCTAGGGGACTGAAGGGCAGGATCACCCTTCAAGCTAGAATATAAAGGTTTCATCAACTGAGATGGTATAGGGACACAAGTATGTACCCACTGTATGGCACCTACTAATTTCTGAAAATTATTAAGAGTCTTTATCAACATCTATCTTTGGGGTTCTTGTGACACTGTGGCCCCTTGCACTATATAACCCAAACAGTGAAAGGGACAATGTATTTGTATTTTTTCTGGAGCGACTTGAAGGCCCGAATCCTGTCATTCTTCCATTAACATCTTACTGATGGAGGCCAGTATCTGTCGGTCAGGATGTCATCCCTGTAATAACAAATATAGGCTTGTGGCCACAAGGAACGAGGTTTTTCCAGGGTTTGGGCTACAAACCACTGGCAAAGGGTAGGACTATTAGCCATGCCTTGAGATAAAACTTTCCATTGATAACGTTTAGTGATTTGAGGGATTGAGAAAGCAAACTTCTCTCTATCAGTTGGGTACAATGGAATTCTGAAAAAACAATCTTGAATATCAGCCACCAACACATGATAACATTGTGGAATGGCATTAGGGGATGGGAGCCCAGGCTGTAAAGCCTTCATGGGTTCCAACACAGAGTTGACACCCCGCAAGTCAGTGAGAAACCTGAATTTCCCCGACTTCTTTTTGATCACAAAGACTGGGGAGTTCCATGGGGAAAAAGATTCTTCAATGTGTCCTGAGTCTAACTGTTCTTCAACTAAGCTTTGCAAAGTGAGGAGCTTTTCTATATTAAGGGACCACTGGTCTTTCCTAATTGGGGTCTTTGTTTTCTACCATAAAGGGGGGCATGTACTCCTCTTGACAGTGGCCCCTAGGAAAAATTCTCATTGGTAAGTTTTAAGTCTAAGCTTTTCATGATTTCTTGGCCCCATAAGTTTAGACCAAAGCCAGGGACCACTAAGGGTTTCACAAATCCATGTCTGCTATCTAGTGACCATTCCAGCAAGTTTTCATTTGTTTGTATTTGTTTAATAGTATCTTGGTTTCTCATAAAGTCATTAGCTTCCACTTGCTCCA
>JAQQSW010005306.1:0-14223 GCA_028646575.1 Pseudocheirus occidentalis | reverse complement strand
CCTCGATGGGTCGTGTCAGCTCCCCTGCTATCTGCAGGCCGAGGGCTCTGAAGCAGCCCAGTGGAAGCTGCTGTGGCTCTCAGCTGTTCCTGCTGCTACAGCCGCCTCTTGCTGCCTCCTTGCCCTGGGAGCAGTTTGGCCAGACCCGCTCTTCTCCTCCCCAGTTAGCAAAATCCACTGACATTTCTCTTAGCCTTTTTGTCTTCTGGCCTGATAGATGTGGTAACTGTGCCTCCAGTGCAGCTGATCAGCTCTCCTATAGCCATGGTTCCCTGCCCGATGCCCCAGGGCTTGACCCGGCCAGGGTTTCAGCCACAGGTCCCAGACTGCTGCAAACAGCCCTGCCTGCTGTGTTGCCTATAGCAACAGATGTATTTTCTGTCTTGTGGAGAGTTTTGGAGCTTGAAAATCTGTTTAGAGTCCCATTTTATGAGTTTTTCAGCATGTTTGTGTGGGAGCTGTGGTGCTTTGCTGCTTCTAAGCCGCCATCGTGGCTCCGCCCCCCCCATGTTTACTTTCTCATGCTTCTTGTATTTGATTGTCAAATTTTCTGTTCAGCTCTGGTTTTTTCAGCAAGAATGGTTGAAAGTCCTCCACCACATTGAATGACCATATTTTCCCCCGGAACAATATGCTCAATTTTGCTGGGCAGTTGATTCTTGGTTTTAATCCCAGCTCCTTTAATCTTTGAAATATCATATTCTAGGCCCATCAATCCCTCAGTGTAGAAGCTGCCAGATCCTGGGTTATCCTGATAGTGTTTCCAAAGTATTCAAATGGTTTTCTCTTCGCAGCCTGTAATATTTTCTCCTTTAACTGGGTATTTTCAAACCTGGCAATAATATTTCTAGGAGTTTTCTTTTGGGGAACTTTGTGAAGAGGTGATTGGTGAATTCTTTCAAGTTCTATTTTGCCCTCTGATTCGAAAACATCAGGGCAATTTTCTTTTTGATGTTTTCTTGAAGGATGCTTTCCAAGTTCTTTTTCTAGTCATGGGTTTCAGGTAGACCAATAATTTTCAAATTGTCTCTCCTGGATCTATTTTCCAGGTCAGTGGCTTTTTCAAAGAGATATTTCACATTGCTTTCTATTTTTTCATTTCTTTGTAACTGTTTAATAGTATCTTGGTTTCTCATATCGTCATTAGCTTCTACTTACTCCACTCTAATTCAGAAGGAATTATTCTCTTCAGAATGCTTTTGAGATTCTTTTTCCATCTGGCAAATTCAACTTTTTAAGGCATTCTTCTCTTAATTGGCTTTCTGGGCCTCTTTTGCCATTTGAGTTAACCTATTTTTTAAAGTGTTGTTTTCTCCAGTCAGTCTTTCTCCAGACTGTCTTTTCATGGTTTTCAAGCATCATTCTTGTTTCTCTTCCCAATTTTTCCTCCACTTCTCTTATTTGGTTTTCACAGTCATTTTTTTTTATTTTATCTATAGTCTCTAGACCTTCTTCAAGTGTCTTGGAAGCATTTGGTGTGGTAGTTCTGACTGTGTTGTCTTCCTCCCATTCCATGCTTTGTTCCTTTTTGTCCACAAAAAAGTATTCTAGAGTTTTATTGCTGTTCTTATTTTGCTTCCTTTTCCTCATATTGGCCAGTCAATTAATTTAGCTTTGTGGAACTCTACTTCCAGGGAGGAGAGCTCTGTTCCAAATCACTGGGGTTTTCCCAGCTGCCAGAGCAATTAGGAAGGTGTTGCAGCACCTCCCTCCCCCCCAGCTTTGGTGTGCTGAAAGCACACCCCAGGACCACCAACTGAGACCATGATACAGATTCAGGCCGCTCAATGCAAGAGCACTTGGCCCTGATCAATGGACTCAGCTCCCCTGCGGGGTCCACAGGCCAGGGCCTCTGAAGCAGCCCAGTGGTTGCAGCTGCTGGTTATAGCAATTCCTGCCCTTCCCACACTGCTTCCTTGCCCTGGAGGCAGATTGGCCAAACTGCTTTTACTCCCCAAAATTAGTTTGAAAGCTTTTCTCACTTTCACTGACCTTTCTTAATCTTTATTGTTTCTGATTTATCAGATGTGAAGATTTCTCCAGGTGTTGTAGATCTGTTCTGCAGGCTAGAGTCAGGCTGCTGCGGCTTGGGAGGCTTGGCTCCTCCTGGCCGCACTGAGGCCTGGCCTGGCCATGTTTCCGTTTCAGGCTGGGTTGGCCTCAGCTCATGTCCTGCCGTGATGAGCCCCTGTTGCTGAGGTGCCCTCAGAGAGAGATTTGTTTTCTGTATTCTTGTGAGTTTGAGAGCCCTAGCATTTGTCTATGCTCATATTATATATGTATTTAGGGTGGCTGTGTGGGAGGTGCGAGTCCTTGCTGCTTCTACACCACCATCTTGGCTCTGCCCCCCCAAACTCACTATTGATTTGAGAAATGCGAATTAAAAGAATTCTGAGGTACTACCTCTTACCTATTAGATTGGTTAATGGAACAGAAAAGATAAATGACAAATGTTGGAGGGAATGTGAGAAAAATATAACATTAATTCTCTGTTGGTGGAGTTGTAAACTGATGCAACCATTCTGTAGAACAATTTGGAAATATGGAAAAGGACTATAAAACTGTATATAATCTTTGACCTAGTAATACCACTACCAGGTCTCTATCCCTAAATATATTTAATAAAGAAAAGACTCATATGTATATTTAATAAAGAAAAGACTCATATGTCCAAAAATATTTATAGCGCCTCATTTCTAGGGGCAAAGAATTTAAAATTGAGGAAATGCCCATCAATTAGGGAATGGCTGAATAAGTTGTGGTATGTGATTAAGATGGAATATTATTGTACTATACGAAATGATGAGTAATATGCTCTCAGAAAAACCTAGAGAGACTCCCATGGGCCGCAGCAAAGTGAAATTTACTACATGCAGAGTAACAGCAATATTGCAAGATGATCAGCTATCAATGACTTAGCCATTTTCAACAATACAATGACCCAAGATAACTCTGAAGGGTATATGATTAAAAATGCTGTACATCCCCAGAGAAAGAACTGTTGGTGTTTGAATATAGATTGAAGCATTTTTTAAACTTTAAAAAAACCATTTTTTGAATCTTTTTATGGTATCTGAATACAAATAGAACCATAATTTTTTCTTACTTAATTTTTCTTTTTTGTCTACATTTTCTTTCACAATATGAGTATTGTGGAAATATTTTGTATGACTACATATGTATAACCTGTTATCAACCTGCTTGCTTTCTCAATGAGGGTGTGGTTGGAAGGAACAAGGGAGATAGTTTGGAATTCAAAGTTTTAAAAATGAATGTTCGATCTGGAAGTTAGTGTCATAGAAGTGATCATTTAACCCATTGGAGTTAATGATATCACCAAAACATAGGAAAGAAAGAGAATAGAAAAGAGCCCAGGATACAACCTTGAGGGATACACTCTATATAGCTTATAGCTCATAGCTCATAGTTTCTCTCTCTCTCCCTCCCTCCCTCTCTCTCTGTCTCTCTCTGTCTCTCTCTCTGTCTGTCTCTCTCTCTCTCATTTTTTAAACTTTATTCTCCTTTGGTTGTCCCCCTAACTTATAATCATTCCTTTATCCCTGGGGCAACATCCATTTTTGACCCATTAAAGATATGTTTTAGTTCTGGGTCTTCTTCCCTTCTCTAGCTCTATCAATGACCTGATAGCATTATTTGATATTATTTTTTCTTTGATGATCACTGCACAAACTATACAAATCTACACTTCCAGCTTTAGCATATCCTTGGAGCACCCATCCTGTATTTCCAATTGCCTACTAGGGACTTCAAGCTGTATATCCAGCAACCATATCTAACTTAACATATCCATAACAGGAATCATTATCTTTTCCCAAGAAAACTATACTCTACTGAAACTTTTCAATTTCTGTTGAAGGTATTGTTATGCTTCTGAGATACAACTTGTCATTGTGACTCAAGTCACATTATCATTTAATTACCAAATTATGATGCGTCAACTTCTGCAACATTTTTTCTTTTGTATATCATTCTTTTCATTCATATGGTTATACACTAGTATAGATCCTCATCTTTCTTTCTAGATTATTGTAAAAAGTATGCTATTTGATTATCTGGACTCCGATCTCTCTTCTCACCAATCTCTCTTTCACATATGAGCCAAAGTGAGTTTCCAAAAGCGCAGATCCCTGCTCAGAGAACTACAGAGACTAACTGCTATTTTAGGATCAAACATCCGACTCTGTTTTACATTTAATGACCTCTCTAACCCAGAGATAGTTGACATTTCCGATATTATACCTTACCCCCTTCTTTCACTCATCATTACAGTAAAACTGACTGACTCTCTGTAGATTTGCCACATAAGACATCTGTAATCAATATACCTTTCTACACACTGTGTCCCATGACAAGAATGTACTGTAGTCCTTCTTAATTACTGCTTCATAGAATGGCTTATTTCTTTTAAACTTCAAGTATTGATTCCTAAAGGAAAACATATATAACCTCCCCTCCTCACCTTCATTTACTCTTTCTCAATTATGTAACAATTTTTATACATTTATGTGTATGTATATAATACACATACATACATGTGTGTACACACATAGGCATAATACATATACTTATACATGCATATATGTGTGTTTATGTATTTGTCTGTAAATACAAGTTGTCTCAAATCTAGATTCTTTTTAAAGCTGGAAGCTGCACTAAGACTTTCAGGACATCATGTTGTCTCCCTCAATTGAAAGTCTTTAGGCATTTAGAAGTTAAAGGACTTGTTCAGGTTCACACAAAACAACATTAATTAGATGAAGAAATTAAACCTGTTCCTTCTGATTCTGAGGCCAGTTTTATATCTAATACGCTTTTGACCTTTACATACAAAAATTAATTTTAAAAAAAAAATAATGAAAAGATGAACAAATATCTAAAAATTTATACTTTTAAATGCTATTTTAAAAGGTAAAAATCCCTGAGTTTGCAAAGTTCAGAAGTGCTCATCCCATATATCCTGACTTACTTTCTTTATCTCCTATAGACTGAGTTGTAATGAGTTAAGAGTTCCATAAGGTGGCATCAACCAGCCAGAGTGAGAAGAGGAACTATTGGTCAAACTTCCTTATGACAGTAGACCTTTTGGTTTCATTCATTCCCAAAATTATCTCATGCAGAGGAGACATTCATGGAATATTTAATCAGTATTTTTGGATCCTGTTTCTATCAAGTTGTAACAGGTAAACCTCAAAAGATTCCAAGTTTGCATTTAGCTCAACAGCCTAAAGTTGAGGCACATAGCCAGAGCTTATCAGAATGTTCCAGCCCTCATGAGCTTATAGCATTGTGCTCTGAACCTTGCAGAGATGAATATTCTTGAGAGATTTCTGACATTTCAGCTTTTTGCTTATAGCCAAAAATGTCAGGAAAACAACCTTTATCTCAGGTTTTCTTAATCCAGACAAGGAATAATGGGGAATGGGTTGGAATTGAGAAGAGCATATTTTCAGCTTCTATCCAGATTGAATCAAATTTGACTTTGGAAACAGAAAGATTCAAATAGAATTATGGTGTATTTTGAACCAGTTTTCTGTGACTTTTGAAATCACAGATACTGTGTTATACTGAAACTGTCTTAATCTCTCATTTTTCTAACCAATTCACAGAGTATAAGTTTCAGAGAAGGTGCTGGCCTGCATTGTCAGAAGCAGGTAAAGTTCTAATTCCCATTCATACATATAATTTATATGCATATATTTGCATACATATACATATATTTTTATATATTTGTCTTCAATAGGTCTAACAAAAATTATCAATAATACCAACCCCCACCCATTAAAATTCTTCCCTTGCTATGGCATGGAGATAATACTTATTTTTTTCTCTTTAAATCTGTGATGATGGATCATAAACTAGTGATGATATGCTAACAACTTGGAAAGGCCTCAAGTGTATGTTCAAAGATCTATCCTATGTCTCTTCTCCAAAAATCAACTTTGCTGCTTGGAGAAAGGCATAATCAATGTCTACAAGTGAAATAATTGTTCAACTCCATCATTTCAACTACAGAGACCATCCCTTAAATTCCAGAGGAATTATCACCTGCTTCAGAAAGGAGGAATATTCATACTAAAGCAAATTCTTAAGTACTAAAGCATTAAAATTTTATGCTTTTATCTTTTAAAATAAGGACTTCCATATCTAAAAACCAAGCAGTTAACAAACTAAACTAGTTGGTGTTGATTTGATTTCCCAGAGAAATAATAATCTATTAGGAGAAAGTATTTGAGTAAATTGCAATATCTTGGTATGAAAAATGCTACAAAGCACAGAAGTAAATATTCCTTTTCTTAATATGTTAATTCAAACATGTATCCATATAGGTGTAAACCCATATATGTACATATACTAACATACAATGCATGTATGTGTGCACAGGTGCACACACATGTACACACTCTCGTATTATCTATAATGGAGAAATGCTAAGAGCCTTTACAATAAGATCAAAGATAAAGCAAGTAATTTCAATATCATGGCTATTATTGCTTATATTTCTAACAAAGCTAGCTTTAGCTGATCTTAGGGCAAAAATTAAACCAAAGAAGTGGAAAAAAATATAGATGATATGCTTATTTAGATGATCTTAGAAAATCAATGAAAATGATATTTAGTATTAATATTGATTAATTTTAATAAATAGCTGTCCATAAAATCATTAGATTTCATATTTATTGCTAGCAAAATTAAGCAGAGGTAAATAAATATTTTCCATTCAAAATAACTACAAAATGTATGTAATGTAGTAGTACAAGTAGTAGTAGTAGTAGTAGTAGTAGTAGTAGTAGTAGTAGTAGTAATAGTAGTAGTAGTAGCAGCACAGCAGCTGCAGCAGCAGCAGCAGCAGCAGCAGCAGCAGCAGCAGTAGTAGTAGTAATAGTAATAGTAGTAAAGAATACAAGTTCAGTGGTCTAATAAGTACAGACACTATAAAACAAAACCCTCCTTATAAAAATAAAGTAAGATCAATTATTAGGGTACTACTAATTGGTTATGGTAGTGCCATGTTAAAATAAATATGTGTATGTATGTGTGTGCACATATTTAATATATAATGTCTTACATAAAGAGTGAGAAATATAGATATATATAGATATAGTGATTCTATTTTAATTAATTTGCAGATTTATTATAAAGTTAATCAAATTACCAATGAAATTAATGGAGCTGGAAAAAATAACAAAAGTTATTTAAGGTAACTTAAATATATAAAAAACTTAAATAAATAAAAATAACTTTTATATCTCAAATGAACTAGAGTAATAATATAAGATTAAAAACAAAACTATTTAGGTCTGGTTAAAAATAGAAAAGTCTGTTCGTGAAAGAGCCAGCTTAAACAGATTTGGAGGTAATCAAAAATAGTAGCCAATATTCTGTAAATACAAGGACATCAATTACTTGGGCAATAATCTCCTGATTGGAAGAAAAACAGTCAACTAACCAACCAATGGGAACAATAACATAAATCTTTGTAATAGTAATTAATTTAAGTTTATATACCCCTTTTTGTTTTATCGAGTAAGCAGGTATTTAGCCCTTAGTAACTAATCAAACATTTGTGGCTAAGGGGCAGAGGGTGAGAAGAATGTTTCCTGCTGCTGACATAAAAGGAAGGGTTTGGCTGAAAGAGGAAGCCAATGCTTTGTGTATATATAAGAAGAGACCCAGAGAGACAGTCAGAATTTTTCTCCTGGAGGGCTCCTGGTAGAGGAGAGAGAGAGAGAGAGAGAGAGAGAGAGAGAGAGAGAGAGAGAGAGAGAGAGAGAGAGGTTCTCTCAGTGAGCATCTGGCAGCTGACTGAGAAGTGAGAGAGGAATTCCTTGAGACCAGAATGTGGTGAGGACTGAAGTTGCTGCTGAGAAGGCTGCCTGGAAGACTGAGATTTCTTCTGGGTCCTAGGGCTGGCCACATTGCTGGAGGACTGAAGAAGCATGAGTAGGATAAGACTTTGTTTGTGACTTGGTTGATCCTTGAGTTGCCAGAAATAGAAGTTATGAAGATTTGGAGATGTACTAGACCCTGTGAACTTCAGTGTGTAGCAGGAAGTGCCATGAGGACTGGACAAGGACCTGGGAGCTGTCTGCTTCTGAATCCAGGTGACTGTTTTGTGGATTCAGGAAGGAGCTGGGACCATGGAAGGGTATCCAGGGAATCTGAGAGACTACCTGAGTCAAGATGAAGAAAAGGCATTTCCTTGAATGTTGAATTTGGTGATGAAATTGAAGTTTACTAGAGGCCCAGGGGTTTTCGTATTTTTTTTCTAATGATTGTATTTAGTGATTAACATACTTAGTGACAGATTGCTATATAAGTGACTGATTAAGTTAACCTATGATTGTCCCATGAGTGAAAGACTAAATCTTGTACTGTGAGATGACTGAATGACTGAATGAGGAGGCAGATCTCCTTAGGGATACCAGATGATTGCTCTTTTATTCTTTGTTCTAAATACTGTGATCCCTTTGGTGAAAACTATGTCGCCATTTTAAAGATAAGTTGTTATGAATGCTGTATTTTTATTTTCTGTAATATGATGTAATGTTGTGAATATTGTGATTTGTTGTGAAACTTTGCCTTGACTTGTTATGGAATAAATAGTGTTCACTATATTGTGTGATCAGATCTTTAAAAGCTGTTCACAGTAGCATTCTTTTGGGAAGCTGCTCATCCATGGCCTTACAGACTTACTGGGAAACAATTTGTTAGAAATCAGATTTAGATTAAAATTTTGTAAAACATATCCTAAGTGGTTTCAAATGTATGAATAACATCAATTTTTAAAAGACATATCATTTTTAAAGAGAAAAGGAAAAATAGAATGAGCTTACTTGCACAACTATTAAAAGGAAAAATGTAGTAACTGAACAAAGAATAAATGTAATCAAAGAAAATAACAATTAGAAAAAAAAATTAAGACCCCTCTGATGCTTTTTATATTAATTAGCCTGCCATTAGAAACTGTAGCAAAGTACATAAAAAGTAAGTTCTGGAGCAACTTTGGGAAGACAAATGCATTGTTGATGGATCTTGGATAGTTCCAACCATTCTGGAAGACAATTTTGAATTATACTAGCCAAAATCTTGAAACTGTCCATACCCATTTGACTTAATGATAGGCTTATACCAAAATGAGTTTAAGACAACAAAAACAGAGGGAATGCAATGCTACACTACATATATTTTAAACATGGTCATGTAAGATGCAGCAAAGGAGAAAAAGAAAAAAAATATATGAATCTTATATTTTCTATCATGGTCACTGTTATTTTTTTTTGTTTGTTTTTTGTTTTTGTTTTTGCTTTTGCTTCACCATGTTTATTTGTTGTAGGAAGTGATTATTCTTGGTTGGGGCTAACCACCTATATCCCAACTCATACTCACAGATTTGGGCCCTTAGAACATGACTGCACTAAACAAATTAATCTGTGTTTTCATCCGAATAAAATATTGTGCACACACTCTCTTTAAAGCATTTGCTTCCATTTCACTCAGCCAGAAAGTCGAGTCATCTCAAATCAATGCCTTTGACTAAAAAGGCATGGCATGAACAATAGTAACAAAATGTTCACTCCCGTTACCCACATCTGGATCTAACCCACATCTTCTATAACTACATTTCATTGTAGAGGAAAGAGTGGGCACATGCATAGTGTATACTATTCAATAGATATATATGTAACCAAATCAACACATCTTTGGTTCTATAATGTCATGAGTTTGTTGTTGTTGATGTTTTAAGATATCCTGACACAGCTTTTTCTTCAGGAAATAAATCTTAAGAGGTTATTCTATTTGCTTTTTTGGTCATCCAAGACTGACCATCAAGTGGATCAATTTGACTAACCAGCTGCACCCTCTGGTCCTGCTCTCCAGTAGTTATAACTTTTTCCCATAAAATGAAATTCTCTACTGTGAGACACCATATCTAATCAGAGAGGGGGAAAGGCAGAAATCTCTCACACCATCATTGTACCCTGAAAGGGGAATTTTAAGAAAGATTAAAGGGAATTTTTCTCTCATAACTGCTACTTCTACAAAACAAATCTGTTAAAATTATGTTGGGGAGGGGAGGAGAGAGGAGAGAGGAGAGAGACAGAGAGAGAAAGAGAGAGAGGGAGATAGAGACAGAGAGAGAGAGAGAGAGAGAGAGAGAGAGAGAGAGAGGTGTTTTATAATGGCAGCTTAGAAGGAATCTTAGCCAAAAGGTACAGAGCTAATAGAAAAAGAGAAAGTAAGTAATATCAATGAAATTATATAGAAAAGCCTTTACCAAAAATCTAAAATGAAAAGAGAAACTACAAATTTTTGTAACAAATATTTCTAATAAAAGTATTATAACTAATATGGAAAATTGGGTTTATCCACATAGATTGTATAATTGTATAGATGAGCTTTTAATATAATTAGATATAATGTTCCATTTTTGATGTAAGATCTAAATTTGATAGACATGAGGATTGGTTTTGTGATTCAATTAATGAAAGGAATTTCCAGATGAGAAAATCCTCTCTACACATGAAAGTCAACACTTTCTTTGCAACTTATGTCTTTGACAATTCACTAGAACACTGAAAAGATTAAATGATTTTTTTAGGTTCACATAGCCAATGTGCATTAGGGAAGATACACAATGTAATGCATCATTATAATTAATTCAAAAATGTAATTTAGAAATATTTTGATAATAATATGTTAAAATCAATCTTGGAAATAATTTTACTCTATTTCATTGAAGTCCTTATTACAGCAATATCTGGTTTTAAAATGCTTAAATAACTGGGGAAGCAAAAGAGGGATTTTAATTAATTTTTATGTCACATACATTATTACATAGAAAGTGGGATGACATTCTTGCCTCCTTTTTCCAAGTTAGGTATATTGAAGTAAAATTGATGAGATAACACATAAACTCATTGTAAATGCCCATTGTAAATCAGAGATGACATTTTCTAGATCTCTGTTTCACCCACTGTAAAATTATCCAGTATTCATATGGAAATGATGGGCCTTTTTTGTTCCATCTATACAGGATTGGTGACCTGAATTCCTTTTTCATCCCATTCTTTTCTTCTTTTTTCCCCCTTAAGCCACCTGTCACTTTCTTCATTTAAATGAAAAATAGACCACAAGGTGGCAGTAGGAGTATCCATCTTGAATAAGTTTACAATCGAGGACACTCCATATTGGTTTAGTTTATATGAATAGTTTATGGACATATTTTACAGAACAAGAGTTTGTGCCTATGTAACGTGTGTGTGAAACCTGTTGTGCACCTGTCAAATAAATTAAATTAAGCCATGCCAAGTAGGCAGAAGGTATTGAAAAAACTCAACTTTGATTTGGAGTCAGAAAGGTTATATTTTTATGGATTTCTTATGTCGACCTTCCACCATATGTTTTTGGAAAATCATGTTCCATCTTGTTATCAACCCATTTACTAAATATGGAGCCCCAAAATCCATCTCTACAACTTTTTTTGTGTTAGTGTATTTGTTAAAATTATACACCTTTCGTGTCTGAAACAGTACAATCACTAAGGTCAAGTAAAAACAAGCAATGCTGAAAGACATTTTGAGGAAATTGCCAGCAAAACAGGACAATAGGGAAGAAATGTTTCAGATGACTTCACTACTTATAAAATGGAAAATTTATGCGAATGATCTGTGATTTCTTTAGAGGTCAGTAATGCAGATTGCAAACTTGTTGTGACTTAAGAAATAGTAGAATTATAGATTTAAATAAAAAAGAGATCTAAGAGGTCATTTGTTAAACTCCCTCCCTTCATTCTACAGATGAAAAAGACTTACCAAAATCACTAGTTCCTCTTCTGTCAAGATTATGACTCTTTCCACTACCCCTGGTCTACCAGAAAATTGCTTGAATAAAAAAGGGGGACCAAATGACTTCTCCAATGTCACACAGCTAGTAAATGTCAAAAGCAGAAATCAAAAACAGTTCTTCTTGACTCCAAACCCAGCACTTACTCTATCTACTAAAAATATGTTTCTTTTCTAAGGGCACATATGACTTATGAAAAGGATAGTGCACAATAATATAGTAGAAAAGGAAGTCACAAAATTTGGCGATGATGAAAAAAGAATCACTTTATAATTTGGAATTTTCTATTAAAATTAACTCATTAAACATCTGCTTTATAAATGACATAGGAACTACCAAGATGAAAATGTACCCATTTTATTATTTTTAAATCAAATTTTATTGATTTCTCTTTTTATATCATCTGTACTAGACAAGTGAGACAACCCTAAAAAGTTTTTTAAAGAGTAAAAAGGAAGCTATTTATTAAACAGAACAAATGATTAAAAATATATTTCAAAATATATGAGGTGTTCCACAGCCCTAATTCCATTCATTTATAATTTTTAATGTGCATTAATATTTCATTACATTCAAGTGCGATAGCTTGTTTAACAATTGCCCAATAAAGAGGCATCTATTTTTTTCCATTTCTTCATAAAAATGAAAAATAAGAAGGAAAAAAGAAAAAAAAAGGTGTGTGTGTCTGTGTCTGTGTGTGATTTGGGCCTTTCTTTTGCCATTTGCCTCCCTAAGGGCATGTGCTTACTGGTGAAATCTCAACATAAAAAAATATGGATCTTTTAATAACCATATTCACATAATTCCAATGGCTTTCCTAAAACCTAATTATTGAATAGTGCCATCCATTTTAATATTTCCTCATGTTTTTGGTATGAGGTAGAAATTTCAGTCATTTTAGTTTGTACATATCTTATTATTAGTCCTTTAGACCAATCCTTCATATAATGGTTAATGGTTTGTAACTTTTCTTTTGAGAACTGCCCATCCATATTTTTGACCACTTATTAACTGGGACATGATTAGTTGTCTACATATCTTACAGGCCAGATTTCTAGCAGATATTAAATAATGTAATGTCTGTGTTTAATAATATATGATATTTAAATATTTGCTTTGTCTAAATGTATGATTAGAACTGCTTTTTGTCATGATTAGAAGCATAATGATCTTTTATTTTTGCACAACTCTTGTATTCTCAGTGCATCTTCATGATTTCAACATGTCTTTGAAACACTGGGGTTTGGTTTTAGATTTTTGACATTTTCATTTTATTGGATTATTTAGAACATTCACATTTAAACTTAAGACAATTAGGCCTATATTTTTCTCCATTTTCTCCATTTAAGTTGCGTTTTTGTGTGTGTGTGTGTGTGTGTGTGTGTGTGTGTGTGTGTGTGTTCCAGGGTTAAATTTAGTGACATCTCATAATCTCCATGAGCACAAAGACTATGAAAGATTTAACTTTTGTATGCCAATTACCTACTACAATTTCCTGCATAAAGAAGATTCTAAACATATATTTACTGAGTTAAGCTTTGGTGAAAAGTGCTCATATTAATATGTATCTCATTTGAATTTTCCAAATACTTGATTACAGGCTAAAGTTTTTCCCTGTAAATTCTGATTTGAATTATTTGCTTTCAGAAGAAGCGGGGGGGGGGGGAGCAAAGATGGTGGCATAGAAGCAGCAAAGGACCACAGCTCCCACACAAACATGCTAAAAAACTCATAAAATGGGACGCTAAACAGATTTTCAGGCTCAAAAACTCTCCACAAGACTGAAAGCACATCTACTGCTACAGGCAGCGCAGCAGGCGGGGCTCGGCAGAAACCTCGGCGGGCTCAGGCCCTGGGGCATCGGGTGGGGAACCACAGCTACAGGAGAGCAGATCAGCTGCACTGGAGGTACAGTTACCACATTTATCAGGCCAGAAGACAAAAAGGCTAAGAGAAAGGTCAGTGGATTTTGCTAACTGGGGAGGAGAAGAGTGGGTCGGCCAAACTGCTTCCAGGGCAAGGAGGCAGCAAGAGGCGGCTGTAGCAGCAGGAACGGAAAAATTGGAAAGAGAAATGAGAATGATGTGAGAAAGTCATGAAAAGAGAGTCAACAACCTGACTGAAGAAAACAATACCTTACAGAGCAAATTATCTCACATGGCAAAGGAGGCTCAGAAAGCCAATGAAGAGAAGAATGCCCTAAAAAGTCAAATTTGCCAGATGGAGAAAGAGTCTCAAAAGCATTCTTGAGAGAATAATTCCTTCAGAATTAGAGTGGAGCAAGTGGAAGCTAATGACTTCATGAAAAACCAAGATACTATTAAACTGTTACAAAAAATGAAAAAATAGAAAGCAACG
>JAQQSW010005305.1:0-14223 GCA_028646575.1 Pseudocheirus occidentalis | reverse complement strand
AGAACTTTTGAGAACTGCCACCCAGAGCCTCTGAGAACTGAGGAGGCATGGATATGATGCTGGTATTTTGTCTGTCTGTTTTGATGTTGTTTTGTCAGATTGCCTGCTGGTGAGGACAGCGCTGCTATTGTAGAAGTCCTAGAACCTCGCTGTTGGTTCACAAGCCCTGAAGGAGGATTTTCTTGTGGTACCTTCACAGAAATCCTGGAAGAGGGCCTTACTGATGTTTTCAGGGGTTCTGGGACTGTTCTGCAGGCAGAGAGTGACTTGATGAGGACACTGACTATGGCTTTGTTGAGCCTTGTCTCCCCAGGAACTGAGATTGCTGAGGGCTTGCCTTGAGTCAAGATGAAAAAAGGGCCTTTCCTTGGGTTTTCAATGTTGAGGTGATATTTTAACCTTGTTGTAGCTTAAGGGTGGATGGCCTTTTGTGCTCTCCTTCCCCTTTTGAGAAAGTGCTTGGTGTTAATGGATGGTATTGTAATTCAGTAGTGTCCAGGGGTGAGAAACCTTTGGCCTTTTTGTGCTCTGTGATTGACTAAATGAATGTACTTAGTTTATGATTGAAAACTATTCTCCATTTGAGAACAGACTAAATGAATGTACTGCCCTGGAGTGGGTTACTTTGACTACTGATCCAGGGGTGGAATACCTAGACCTTTGTACTTTGCAATTGAATTGAGAACTTACTTGCTAAATGAATGAGTTACAGTGTATGTTAACTTTCTCTGTTCTGTGAATGTTTGCTGAATAAATGGGGTTGGCCATACTGGTAATCCAAACCTTAGAGGTTGCCTTTGCTTGGTATTACATCACACCTCATCAATACCTATCTATCTGCCAGTTACTCACTAAACACTAGAGATACAAAAAAGAAAAAGAAACACAACACCCGCCTTCAGTGAACTTACAATGTAATATGGGAAGACTACATACAAGAGGAAGTTGGAAAGGAGTAGAGTGCAAGAGGGAAGGTGATGATGAAGATGATGGTGGAGTTGCAACTAAGCAGAGCAGCTGGTAGCAAATGAAGGGATGGCAGGAGTTTTGAACCCTCTAAAAAGGGAGGCTGTGGGAGGAGGTTTTCCACTCCACTTTCTGGCTCTTCAATCAGAGAGGTAGAAGCAACTAAACGTATTAATGAAATGTGAGCAGTAAAACTGAGGCAATCTCCATGATGATGGTAATGGTGATGATGGTGATGGGGATGATGATGATGATGATGATGATGATGATGATGATGATGATGATGATGTTTTCTGGTTATGTAACTGTCTGGCAGTAAGTTTATCCTAATAATGAAGATAATTATAAGGGAAAGTTCATTGGGTTGGGAAATGAAGAAGGGGTTTATTCAGAAATTATTTATTTCAAAATAAAACCCATTAATCAAAATTATTTTTTAAGAGTCAGGGTATATATCAAGGAGAGGTCATGTTCACTTTAAGTGATCAGAGGAAGCTACATGAAGGATTCTGGCACTGAGTCAGACCCTAAAGAAAGGGAGAGACTTCAGGAGAAAAAAGATGGTAGGGACCGTAAGAGATAATGATAATTGACACTTCCAGGACATGATCATTTTACTTAAGGAGATCAAAAAGAAAAGTTTCCCTAATGACATTTATCTTTGTCAAAAGCAAGTGAAAAGTTATTAAACTACTAAAAGATCATCTCTTTACACAAATAAGACAATATTTCCTAAGTCTACAAAAAGTATGTACCGGACAAGAGATATTTTAGTACCAGAAGAAACAAGTTTCATAAGGGTGGGAGCATACCTGGTTAAACATTTGCTGTGCTTACAAGTCGTAGAAGTAATCCAGGAAAAAAAGCAAAAGGTCTGGGTGTGACATTTACAGACACTAAGAATTGATACTTAAATATAAGCAAGAATTCCCTTTGGGGGATAGGGGGCTTGACACTGAGATGAGGACATTGCTTTTAGAATTTACTCCAGACTTCCCTGGGTAAGGCACTATGATTAGTTTACATTCATCAAAATCAGCTATTCATCTGAACTATAAAAGAGTTCGGTATTACAGATCCTTGTTCACTTTAATTATGGAGATTCATAAACAGACTTAATACTTAGGTGTCACCAGGGGATGCAAAGATATCAGAAATCACTTTTCAGCATCATAGCTGTTTCATTTCAACCACAACCTTTCTAAGCCCAGAGGAGGAGTCTGACTCTACAATCATTATTGTTCTGATCTAAACAAGCCCTTTGACCTGACCTGATTGTTCTGCTCTTTACGCTGACCTTTTTACCTTTACTCTGAACTTTTTGCTTTGCTTTCTGGCTTATCTTAGAAGTCAACACTTTCCTCTCCAGCTCTTCCAATCACACATAGCTTTTTAAGGTCTAATTCTGATCCTTTGGGAATTCATCCTAGATTCCACCAGTTATTAGTGACCTCTTCTGACTCTATACTATTTACTTCTCTCATTAAATCGGCGGTTCTCAACCTGTGGGTCGCGACCCCTTTGGCGGTCACCTAAGACCATTGGAAAACACATATTCCTGATGGTCTTAGGAACCAAGACATCACTCACATGCAGATATGCCCACGTACGAGTATTAAAGGGTCACGGCATTAGGAAGGTTGAGAACCACTGCATTAGATGTACTTATTAGGTATAATTTAGGATTATTGTTACTTGTGAGTGTTTCATATTTTACAGTGTTCCCTCTGCCCTTTGAATTTCTACTTATTTGTCTGAGTCAGCTATTTGGTAAATTATTTTCATCCTTATACTATCATATCTTTCTTTGATATAGATGATAATGACAAAAGCTAGCATTTTTTAATGTTTTAAGGTTTACAAAGCAATTTATGTATTATTTCAATCCTGTGAGGTACTCTTACATCCCCATTTAGAGATGAGGAAAATGAGACTGAGGGAAGTTAAATGACTTGCCCAGTATCAACAGGCAGGCCTCTGGGGTAGCATCTGAACTCGCATCTTCCAGATTCTAAATCTGGCTCACTAACCACTGCACCACATAGCCATCAGATAAATAGATAACTAGAGGGTCTTTTAAGTGCTTGCTCTGTTTCAGACATTGTATTAAGCCTTGGGGATGCACATACAAGTAAGCAGGATGGTCCCTGCCCCCAAGGAGCTTACTACATTTTAATAAGGAAGCAAACACTGAAAGGAAAGCAGGAGGAACGCACATGTAGTGGCATGCCATGGAGATGATTGGGAAGTGATGTAGAGACCTGGATCTGGGTAAAATAAGGTAAAAGGTCACCTATCAGAGCCTGACATCCCCAAGGCAGAGTCTAGGTGACAGGGAGAACAGAATAAGGGTAAATACTGAAGATCAGGCAACATAGTGTAGTGATATCTCAACTCATACAAATTATGTCTTGTGCTTTTTTTTTGTATCCCTCACAGGAGGGCTAAACACGTAGCAAGTATTCAACAAATTTTTATTTGATCATATTTTTTTGCCTTTTGCAGTGGGGAGGGCAGGGCAATTTGGGTTTAAGTGACTTGCCCAAAGTCACATGGCTAGTATTGAGTGTCTGAAGCTGGATTTTAACTCAGGTCCTCCTGATTCCAGGGCTGGTGCTCTACTCACTGCACCACCTAGCCACCCCATTTGATCATATTTGTCAATATGCTTTCTTCTTCAGTCACAAAAGGCATGGGATCTTTCCAATAACATGTGGAGGGTCTCCCCCTTCCCCCATCCAATAGTTACTAAATCCAAAGAGCATCCTTTGACTCAGTAGAATATTAAAAGAGAAAGAAAAGTCATTGCACATATTCCTTTTTTCTACCGAAGAGTAAATTTAATACAAATCAGGGACTCCAACTAGAAATTGGAGAATTATCTTAGGGCCTTTACTTGTCAAAGCTTGGTTTTGCTGAGTTTCTCTTGGGGAAAAAAAAGAAAAGAAAGAAAAGACTAAACTAAAAGTATAGTATACAGTTTTCATCCTTCATTTTAAATAAATGAATCTCCTGGTTATTGTGTGTATGTCCAATTGGCCTTTATTTTCATTTGAATTTGTTCTTTCTGGTTTCTGTGGTTTTTATCAAAAGCATTGTGCTAGGTGGCTGTATATACCCTGGGGGGAAAAAGAATACTGTGTTTGTGCAATTGTGTGCTTGTGTTCATGGTCATAGCCACTTGAATGTGAGGGTCAGGGCACTGAAAGGAAGCTTTGATTTTTTTTTTTTTTACTTCAAAACACATTTCTAGTCATTAGGGCAGCCAGAATTTCCCTTCTAGTCATTTCAGTGACAGTTACAGACTTGTTATTGTTTACTTGCTTTTCAAACTATGAAAACTTGAATTCTTTTCCCTTCTCTTTGGGAGGAGATAAATCTCTTTCTCATCAAAATCCACCTCCACATTCTGTGAGGGAGGTCAGGATTTTTCCTGGGAGCTCTGAGCTGTCATTTGGTTTGCCCAAGATGTGGGATACTGGTAATCTAAACCTTCAGGAGCCAGCAAATATAATTAAAATAATTCTGACAAGGCTAGTCACAAAGGCCTGGCATGTGTGACATTTGCTTATCACGTTATTATCGAGGCAAAAAAAATAAAAGAGTAAGTTGGAGCCTTTAATCAGACAAAGATAAAATTAGCAGATTAATCAAGGTTGGTCTTGTTATTGTCCAAGCTCCCTCTCTTCCTGCCCCCTGTACGTCTTCCTCATGATACTGCTTCTACCTTTGCTTTTATTGTTCTCCTCTCCCCATACTACATGATTAGAGAGAAAGAAAATGCCTTGTACTTTCCATTTCTCCAAATCCCACCTATTTTTTAAGACCTGACTTGGCACAAGTGTCTCTGGCCATTCTAGACTCCATTTATCTCTCTCTATCTTTTCTAGGTCCTATGTACACCATAATACACAACTCAGTGATTAAACATCTATTGCATTATATTGTTACTAATTATTTCAGGTTTATATGTCTCCTTTCCATAGCTAGGAGTTATTGAGGGTAGGGACATTCTCATATTTTATTAACATCCTCCATTCAATTCAATTTGATCTAATCCATTACAACAGGTATTATTAAGCACTCAGTATGTTCAGGGCACTGGACTAGGTACTGAGGGACTAAAGTGTTTTTTCTTTCTTTTTCATCTTCTGCATTCTCATAGTCATCTTTATTTTCATCTTCTTCATCCTCTTCATTTTCTTTGCCTTCTTCATCTTCTTCACCTCCTCCTCTCCTCCTCCTTCTTTCCCACCTCCTTCCTTTTCCAAATACTCCTTTCCATTAAGGATATAGGTGCAGTACTTCACTCTGGGATTTCATAAGACAATAGGTTTGCAGCTGGGAGGGACCTTAGAGATCATCTCGTCCAGCCTCATTTTAGAGATGAAGAAACTAAAGCCCAGAGTATTTAAATAATGTGCTTAAAGGTCACTTGGGTAGCAAATTTCAGATGCACAATTTGAGCTCCAAATGTAGCTCCCTCTCCGTAATACCATGCTGCTTATCCTTGAAGGATTTGAGCAGGTAGAAAAGTTTAGGATTCGGTGCTCCAGGCACAGAGGACAACCTGTGTGAATGCATTGGAGGGGGGAAAGTTTACTAAATAACTTAGTAGTCCCGTTAGTTAAGAACATCAGTTATCAAATTATGGTGTGGGGATTCATGGAGGTCCTCAAAAACCTTTCAGGGATTCTACACAGCCAAAACTTTTTTTCCAAAACACTGAGACATTTTAATTTCTAATATGGTAAACATAAACAAATATAACCCACACAAACAAAAGCTCTTTGTGGGGTCTTGACTAATTTTTAAGCATAAAGGAGTCCTGAGATCAAAAGGCTTGAGAACTGGTGAGTTAGAACTTAGGGTATAGGGAGGGAGACAGAATGAAATAAAGCTAGACTAGTCAGAAATTATACAGCGTCTTAAATGGCAGGTTAAATAGTTTGTTATTTTATCTTGTAGAAAACAGAAAGCAACTGAAGGTGTTTTAGCAGTAAACTGAGTAAGAAATATACTTTTGGATTATTTTGGAAGATACATAAGAGACGAATTGTAGAAGGAAGATAAGCGGCAGGGAGACCAGCTGGTATCCTAATATTAGTCCAGGGAAGTGGTAAGGAGGTCCTGAGCTCCAACTCATACTCATACTGAGTGGCAGTATGAATAGAAAGGAATGTGGGAAGGGTAGCTAGGTAGGGAGGTGGATAGAGAACCAGTTCCTAGAGTCAGGAGGACCTGAGTTCAAATTCAGTCTCAGACACTTGACACTTACTAGCTGCATGACACTGGGCAAGTCACGTAACCCCAATCACCTCAACAAGAAAACAAAAAGAAAGAAAGAAAAAATATATATAGTGTGGAGTTTGAATTGTCAAGAATGGGCAAGTGGTTGAATGAGTAGATAAGGGAGAGAGAAGAATCAAAAGCAGACTCTTTGTAAGAAGAAGGAGCCTCAGTGTATAGGAGAATAGTGATGTCATTATAAAGGCAAATTGGAAATAATGGCAGGTTTGAAAACAAGAGGATAGTTCAGTTTGGGACATGTCAAATGTGAAGTTCTGATGTGACATAAGAACCACTGGATACATTTGGAAAGAAAACAGTGTAGCTTAGGAGACAGATTGGGACTGTATATATAGATTTGGGAGCTATCTATGTATATTTGAATATTGAAGCCAGGGGAATAAATGAAAAGAGAAGAATAACAAGAGTGGAAACTTGTGGGAAACTTGATACTTTAGGGGGAAAGGTGGAAGATGAACAAGTGAAGGAGATCAAGTAAAAGTAGACAAGATATAAGGGACTTATGAATAAGTTGTGTCACTGAAATCAAGGAAAAAGAATATTCAGGAGGGAACATGGAATACTATCAAATATTTTAGAAAGATAAAGGAAGATGAGGATTGGAGGTCATCGGATTTGTTAATGAAGGGGTTATTAGTGACCTTAGATAAAAGGAAATTGTGTGTGTGTGTGTCTTGAGAAGGGAAATGATATGATTAAGCCAGTGCTAAAAGAATATTAATTTGGCAGCCATACAAATGATAGATTGAATAAAGGAAAAGATTAAAATGAGGAAGACCAATTAGAAGGCTATTGTAATTGTCCTGATAAGAGGTGATGAATCCCTAATTTGAGGTGGTAGCCATAAAAGCAGAAAAAAGGGAAAAGTGACAAAAGAGGTGGGTATAGAATTGACAAGACTTAGTAAGTGACTGAATATGAGAATTGAGGGAGAAGAATCATGGATGACTAAGGGTTTGTGAACCTGAGTGAATGCAAGGATGGTAGAAACCTTTAGAAGAAATGGAAAAATTAGGAAGAGGTGTATGCTTTAGGTAACAGATAATGAGTTCATTTCGCACAGAGATGGATGGTTAGGTATGCACAATATGGCTGTAACAGAGGGTTGGATCTGCTGCCAGACATCCCATCCAGAATGGCAACAGCAGTGGGATCCAGATTCCAAAGAAGAAAAATCAAAAGAATCATACTACACTGTTGAGGTTTAGGAGTTCTGGGACCCTGAAGTAGTGACACACAGGTCTTTGAATGAATTCTACCCAAGCCTTTTTTTCACCAAATCAAAACAAGGGTTTTGTTTTTGTTTTTGTTTTTGTTTTGTTTTGTTTGTTTGTGGCCCTTTGACTTATTCCAAACTTCACAGAACAAATACCCTTAATAAAAGGATTTGTTCTGCAAAACCTGGACTCAGTCAAAAGAGCATGCAAGGACCTAAAGGGCATGTGTGGCCTGGATGCTGCAGGTTCCTTACCCCTGAGAATCTTTAAAATGCAACCAAAAAAAAAAGGAAAAACCTAGAAATGTTTGAGTGGAGATAAGCAGGGAAACTACATTAAGCTCTATGCACCCAAAATAGTGAAATAATATCAATAACATCCACTCTCATCCCCTCTTTCCCCCCCTCTCTCCCAAATGGCATTGCATCTAAGTAGTTAAAGGAAAAGGTAAACAAATTACATGGATCAATAAAGTATAAAATAATCATTGTTAGGGGTCACAAAATGTCCTTTTCAGACATAGGGGAAAAAAACTAACAAAAAATAGAAATAACTTCAAGAATTTAATAGAATTTTAGAAAAAAGTAGATATGATAGATTTCTGGTGATTACTAAATAGGAATGGAGGGTAATATATATGTATGTATTTCAGTTGCACATGGCACATTTAATTAATATAAGATAGTATAACAACTAGCATTTACATGGCATTTTAAGGTTTGCAGAGTCTTTTATAAATATCATTTTATTTTATCCTCACAACCCTGGGAGGTACTGCTACTTTTAGCTCCATTTTACGAAGAGGACGTTGAGATAGAAGTAAAGTAATTTACCCAGGGTCATACAGCTATTAAGTATCTCAGGTTGGATTTGAACTCAGGTCTTCCAGCTCCAGGTCTAGTACTCTCTCTACTGTGTCACATAAAAACTCATAAATCAATATATAAAAGCAGAAAAATCATAAAAAGTTATTAACTTTAACATAATAAAAATTAAAATTGATAAAGGATAACTGAAGAGAGAATTCAAGGTTTAGACAATAACTAATGTTAAAGAACCTGTGTGTCAAAGAGCAACTCAAAGAAACAAACAAAAAAGATAATTTCACAAAAAAATGAAATGACATAAACAAAACTTTTCAAATTCAAAGTAGTCATAAATTTAAAATGTATATCTTTAAACACTTTTACCAACAGAAAAGAGAAGGAATAAATCAATGAATTAAGCATACAGATTTTTTCAAAAGTTGAAAAGTAACAAATTTAAAAAATAAAAGCAAGAACAGAGATTCTTAAAAATCAAAGAACCACTACAGGAAATGTAAAATAATAACAGCTACCAAAAAGAAGCAGAGTACTAGGGAAACAATACCATAATCGATCATTATTATAACAAAAATGTTGAATTAAATGATTCCATCAATAGACATATAAGCTATTATACATAATTATATGAGATGCAAGTTTTGACAAAATAAAACAACTATGCACATAAAGAACATTAAAAAGCATAGAAATAAGTGAATTACTCCTTAATATGCTAATACCTACCAAGAGCTAGAATTATTCATAATGAACTGTCATGACTAAAAGCCTGTGCAATAAAATTAGAGGTAAAACAAGGATATAATATAATATATAATATATATATATAATCCAAATTATTTAGTACTGATTAGAAAACAGGAGAGTTGATCAATATCAATAAGATTAGGTAAGGAGATACACAAGATTTAAAAGCAATTGACCATAGTAGCACATTGTTTAAGAAGCCCTTTACCTTATTGGGATGCAACAAAAATTACTCAGCACATTGTAGTTGGAGAAATTAAGTTTAAACCAGTATCTGATACTATGTACTATAATAAACTCCAGAGGGATATATGACCTATGTATTTAAAATCATATCATAAACAAGTTAGAGAAACAAAGGAGATACTTTTCACAGGTGTAGATAGGAGAGTTTTTGACCAGTAAAGATTATAAATGATCATAAGAGATAAAATGGATATTTTTGATTATATAAAATTTTCTAAAATCGTGTAAAAGATGAATGTGGTTAGCTTTACATAATTAAAGTGACAAAAATTGCAACAAATCTTTATAATAAAGGTTTTATTAGAGAGAACATATAGAAATAATCAGTCATTCCCCAGTAGAGAAATGATCAAATGACAGTAGTAAGAAGTTATTAAAAGAAGAAATACAAGCTATCAAAAATCCTGAGGAAATATTCTAACTCACTGCTTTTAAGAGATAGTAAATTTCAAAACAATTCTACCCATCAGATTACTAAAGATGACAAAATAGGGAAATTCCTTTTGTTGAAGGAGATCTGGGACTACAGATACCCTAATTCACTATTGGTGGAGCTGTGAAGTAATCCAACCATTCTGAAAGCAATTCGTAATTATATTAAAAAAAAAAGTCATGAAACTGTATGTATCCTTTGACCTTGCAATAACACAATGAGGCAGGTACCCAAAAGAGATTAAGGACAAAGTGAAAAGATCCATATGTTCAAAAATATTTATAACAACACCTTTTTTTCGTAGTAAAGAGATGGAAATAAAATGGGTACCATGTAGCTTGAACATACCAGAAAATCATCTCTCCATAAGATATGACAAAATGTTTAGATTTAGAGAAAAATAGGAAGATAATGTGTCAATTGATAAAGAGTTAAGTGAACAACAGCCAGAAGAGCAATTTGAACAATTAAATCAATGTGAAGGAAAACAACTTGAAAGATTTAAAAGACTCTAATCAACACAATCATCCACTATAATTTCAAAAGACTAATTAGACAGTGTGTTTCTCACCTCTTCATAGGTGATGAATTAGAAACTCAGAATGACATGACAAATATGTGAATTTGTCTGCTTCACTGTGTTAATTTGTTATAAGATAGGGATTTATTTTATTTTTGATGGGAGAATTGGAGGAGAAATGAGGAAGGAGCAATAGTGATGCAAAAAAATAAAGGAAAGAATATCAATGAAACATTTTAAAATATGCAAAAGAGAGCAGAAGTGCAAAGGAGACAGAGAAATATGGAAGTGTTGGTACTATCACACTCAATTTGTCAAACTGGATACACTAGAGATTTACAATTTCCTACACTATCATATCTTTCTGCTCAAGTTTGCATAGAAATGTTGGTTGAGTTCATTCTACCAAAGAAATAAAAAATATAAATATACTAAGCAATTCGATTTGAGGGAGAAAGCTATTCATGTGGAAAAGACCTAGGGCTTGTCTTTAAACTGCCTATGAATTAACAGTATAATGTAGCATCCAAAGGAGCTAATATGATATTTTTCAATGTTTTCATATTTCAAGGATGTGTAATTTCATCTATGTGAATAATTTAGTTAATCTCACAGAAGTTCAGTTTTTCTAATCTGTAAAATTGGGGTAAAAATACTTGCACTACCACAAGACCACTGCACTTTGCAAACCTTCGAACGCCATAGTATGGAGCTTTAGATCCTTCTTTTAGATGAATAATGTTGGAGTAGGCAGGCTATAGTTTGCATTTGATGGATTCAATCTATCAATCAGCATCAGTTGGGATCATCATCATCATCATCACTAGCATTTAGATAATGTCTACTATGAGCCAAGGCTCGAGCATTAGACAAATGTTACGTCATTTGATCCTTACAACCACCCTGGGAGGAAGGCACTATTATTAACCCTGTTTTACAGTTGAGGAAACAATATGGCAGGCCTGGTTAGGCATTAAGGATACAAAGATAAAAATAAGTATGTACAACATACCAACGACGAGGAAATGTCAGCAGGAGAAGATGCTAGGAGCTACTAGAAGGTACTAGGTCTTGATCAGGAATGATATCCTTTAGAAAGAGGAATTTGAGTCTTTACAGAAGACAGAGATTCTAAGAGGTATAGGTGAAAGGGGAGTGCTTCCCAGGCATAGGGGATATAGCCTTTGCAAAGGCATGGAAATGGGGAGATGGGAGATAGACAGACGTGTGGAAGAAGTGCAATTTGGCTGAACTTGAGAAAGCGTAAAGTGAGGAATGTATTAAAATAAGCCTGGAAATTCTAGAAAACTGGATTCACCGACCACATTGTTATAATGGGAAAAATCCAAAATCTTCCACAAGTGTGAAAAAATGTTCTTAAAATACATAGTGTTTAAATTGTCAAGCATCTCTCAGGCTGTAATGATATTCAAGCATTTTTCTTGGGCCTGGAAAACAGTCAAAATATAACTACTGTTCTATTTCAAACATAGCAGCAATTTGCAACAATTACAGAACATGCTGGGCATTGTCAAGTGTGTTGTTATCTCCTGCAGTTCAATTCAATTAGCAAGCCTTAGTTTGATTACTGGCTAGCGCATGTTACCTTAACTGCTCTGTTTCAGTTTGAAGAGTAAATTTGATTTTTACTATAGTCATGTTAATATGCTTTAGATAATACCTCAAATATTCTTATGTGTTCTCTGTCAGTTTACGTTACAAATCCCAACCGGAATGGTATTAGTAACTTGGGTGTCAGTGAATATTTCTTAGTTAAAGGATTCAGTTTTGATATGTAGACTCAGGAATATTAAATATATCATCATCCCATATAGGAATGTAAACATTTTAACTTTATTATATCCCTTATGATTTCCTTTTATGGTTACCTTTTGAATGCTTGTCTTGAGTCTTGTATTTTGAAGTCACATTTTTAAAATTTACTCTGCTCTTTTCATCAGAAATGCTTGAAAGTCCTTTATTTCATTAAATATCCATTTTTTTCTGAAGGATTATATTCAGTTTTGGTGGGTAAGTTATTTTCAGTTGTAATTGTACTGAGGTCCTTGACCTTCTGGAATATCATATTTCAAGGTCTCTGGTCCATCAATGTAGAATTTCCTAAATCTTATGTGATCCCATCTGTGGCTCTATGATATTTAAATTGTTTCTTTCTGACTGCTTGCAATATTTTTTCATTGAACTGGATGGAAGCTCTGGAATTTTCAGTTTGGGATCTCTTCAGGAGGTGATTGATGGATTCTTTAGATTTCTATTTCACTTTCTAGTTCTGGGAAATCAAGGAAATTTTCCTTGATAATTTCTTGAAATATGAGGTCTTAGTTCTTTTTTTTAATCGTGGTTTTCTGTTGGTCCAGTAATTACTAAATTATCTCTCTTTACTCTGTTTTCTAGGGGGGCTGTTGTTTTTCCAATGAGGTATTTCACATTGTGTTCTATTTTTTTTTCATTCTTTTGACTTTATTTTGTTGTTTCATGATGTCTCATGGAGTCCTTAGTTTCCCAATTCCAATTTCTAAGAAATTATTTTCTCCAGCGAGCTTTTGTACTCACCCCCCCCCAGTTTGACCAATTTTACTTTTTAAGGAGTTCTCTTCAGTGGATTTTTGTGTCTCTTTTACCATTTTATTGATTCTGTTTTTCACGTTGTTTTCTTAAGTATTTTTATGCCTTTTTATTGAATTGGGGGTTTTTTGCTTTTTTTTTTGGAGGGGGGAAGGCAGGGCAATTGGGGGTTAAGTGACTTGCCCAAGGTCACATGGTTAGTTTTGTGTTAAGTGTCTGAGGCTGGATTTGAACTCAGGTCCTCCTGACTCCAGGGCAGTGCTCTATTCACTGTGCAACCTACCCACCCCTTTTTACCAAATTGTTAATTGTCTTTTCATAATTTTCTTGCATCACTCTCATTTACTTGCCACTTTTTCTTCTACCTCTCTTATCTGATTAAAAAAAATTTTTTTGAGCTCTTCCAGGAATTCCTTTTGAACTTGTGTCCAATTCAGTTTTCTTTGAGGATTTGCTTGTGGCTGTTTTGACATCATTGTCTTCTATGTTTGTGCCTTAATCTTCTCTGTCATCATATCAACTTTTTAAAAAATAAGTTCTTTTTCTGTTTGCTCATTTCTCCAGCCTATTTGTTTTTTAACTTTTAACTTTACATTAAATTTAGGTTCTGATTCCAAGGTGGAGAGGCCACTGTCCCAAGCATCAGGTTTTTTATGCTGCTCTTTTCAAAACTAGTTCCAGATATCTGTAAGTTTTCCATTTTTCCAAAGTGGTATGATCTAAGGAAAGGTGTAATTCCTCTCCTGGTCTTTTTTTCCCTGTACCTACAATCATTAGCACTCCTCTTGGCCCTGGAACTATGACCAGTCAAGAGCTGTTCTCTTCTGTAGCCACAATCAGCAGTGCTCCTTTCTGCCTTAGAGCCATGGCCCCCACTCCCTTGTTAGTGACCACAAACACTCTACTGTACCCTGGAAAGGTGGCCAGAATCCCTGTATTCCTGCAGCTGCAAGCACTGGTGTTCTTCTTTGCTTTGGAACTAGAATATGGAGCTGTATATGGGCAAGCACCAGAGTCATGAACCTAGTGCCAGCAAAGGGCTCCCTGTAATTTCTTTTGTGTCCTTAAAACTACTTCTACCATTGTTATAGTCACCTCCAAGCCCACTGTTAGAATCACTGAAAGGGGGTTGAATTATGCTCCAGATCCAACCACCACTCCAATATGACAGACCCATCCTACCAACCTTCTAAGTTTTCTTGGGCTAGAAAATTGTCTCACTTTGACCTTTTGTTGGCTCTGCCACCCGAAAATTAAATTTTAGGCATTATTTTAAGATTGTTTGAAAGGGAATGTTAGGAGAATTAATGAGTTCCTTCTCCTGTTCTGCCATCTCACCTCTATCTTCTAATATATACTTTTCAAATTGAAATA
>JAQQSW010005304.1:0-14224 GCA_028646575.1 Pseudocheirus occidentalis | reverse complement strand
CACTCAATACCTTATGCTCTGACAGAAGCAAAAGGGAAAGGAAGAACACAAAGTAGTATAGAGGGATGTCACTGGAAGAGCAAAGATTCCCACTGAGCTGTACTGATCTCTCCCCAGGGTCATCTGCTGCCATTTCAGATTCCCTTGGGATGCTAATGCAGATTAGGAGATTTAACAGGGAAAAAGTGATGATTACTATTGGACTGGTATTTTCCAAAAGTCTACTGACAGGGTCTTATGGAACCTCTGAACGTGTATTCTAGGCTTTTCCTTGCTGCAATTGTCCCTCAGTGGCACAGGCGATAGTGGCTTTAAAATTCAAGAGTTGGATATATTTTATGAACTTATATTGCTCCCCAAACTACGTCTCCTAAATTCTCTGTTTCTAAGGACATACTATTCTTCTCCTAGGTTCCCAAGCTCCTAATTTTTAGAACTTTTTCCTCTCCTTGAATCAAAATATTTAATTGGTTGCTAATTCCTATCAATAGCTCACAAATATATATGGTATCCATATTCTTCACTCAATTTCTCCGACAATGACTTCTCTTCACCAGGGCTTTACCATCTTTTTGCCCCTATGCTATTATATGCCTTCTATTCATTCTTCCTGCCTCCAATCGAGGACAATCCTAATCCATTTTTTGTACCACTCTCTGAGTAATCTCATTGCTATATCTTTCCGGCCACGTCACTCTTCCACTCAAAAAATTCCACGGTTCCTCATTTTGAAAAAATAAAGTATAAACTCCAAGTCTTGGCATTCAAGCCCCTGTACAAACTACCTTTCTATTTTTATTTTATACTATTATCCTTCATGAAGCCTATGAACCAGACTTTTTGATTTTTAAAATTAATTCCTATTCTTTTTCTACCTTATCTTTTAAAATTCCTATTCTTTTTCCACCATATCTCTGGGACTATAGTTGGACCATCTTCCAAGCTTAAAGTAGAATTCTTTGTTTTTCTAAGCTATAAAAATCCCAGCCTTGCTTCAATGCCAAAGTCACATGCCACATTGTCTAGAATGCCTTCCCATACCATTCCCATACCCAACAAAGGTGATCTCTCTTGTCATCCAACTCCCCAGGCTCCTTACTAGCTTTCTTCCATTTACGTCATTCACTTACATTTGTATCATATTTTTGTTGTTGTTGTTGTTCCACTCCCTTCCCCAGGGAACATTGATTCCTTGAGAGCAGAGACTGCGCCATATTGATCTTCATAGTCCCAGTGCCTAGCTTAGTGCCTTCCATATAGGAGGTAGTTAAGACAAAGACACTGAATTCATTAGTGAAAGCATTTATGAACACGGGATGTCTTTCTGCCTCATGTGTCACGTTAAGCAACTGGGAAAGTTGTTCCTTTTGAAGAAAAAAGGGAATGGGAGGAAGGGGAGGTGAAAGTCTCTTCTGGTGCTTAGTGACTTCTCAGCTCCCCAGTCTGCAGTCCAGTGTCTAGTCTGTAGTTTTTGTTGATTTGTTTGGTTTTTCTAACCCCTAGAGCTGTATTAATCCGCATACAATCAGTGGAACGCTAATCCATCAATTACACCTTTCACAGTCTAGGAAATTCTAGTAGAAAGGCTTTTAATGCTGATGTCCTTGAGAAAGGAAACTTTCCCTTCCCTTTCCTTTCCTCCCCAGCACTTAGTACACTATCTGGTATGTAATACTAAGTAAAAGCTGCTTGATTGATTGGTAACCGGGGATAGGACTAACTCACGTACCTGAAGATAACCTTGAGAAACAGAAACAGAAATTCAGAAATGTTATGTTTGGTAGAATAATTTATAGTTGGACACTCATCTCAGTATACATACTTTATTATTCCCACAAAGACACATCTCAGCCACGTTTGGAAGACCTAAGCTCAAATCCAGCCTCAAATACTTCCTAGTAGTGTGACTATAGGCCAGTCTCATAACCTCTGGCTGCATCAATTTCCTTATCTGTAAAATGGATGTAATAATGATACGGACTCCCCAGGGTTTTTGTGAGGATAATATGAGATTATATTTGTAAAGTAAGCAGAAAACTTTAAAGACTGCCATGTAAATGCTAGCAAATAATAAGGGTATCAAGCTACGAAATGACAAAATTATTTAATTCCATTGGATTCCAATCAATTCCATACAGATTTATATAGTTATTATATATGTGTATATCTAAAGCAACATGCCTGTATATACATTAAACCCTGGTCTTCTTGACTCTGAGTTCATTGCACTGAGCTTTAATTAGTGAGGTCCTAAGATATAGTCTAGAAATATATTTACAACATTAGCCTAGCTTTAAGCCACCGGGTTTAGTGAAGGTTATGAACTATATTTGTACAGCTCTTTTTCAGTGAGCATTAAAAAATAAGACTGCCATTGTTGAGGTCTGGGGGTACTTGGCCCCCCCAAAACACAGGGTCCTGCCCAAATGAAATCGACCCAAGCCTCCTTTCAATCAAAGAAAAACAAAGTTTATCAAAAATCTGACATATTGGGTAGACTCGTAAGGAGTCTGAGCATTTGTGATGCTTGTATTGACAAGCAGACCAGACTGAGCTAGCTTGATTCTGATCACCTTCATGGAGGCAAGATGGATCCTACATGCAGAAAGACCCTGGGAGAGATCTAGGGGTGGGCCAGTGGTCTGAGGTCACTAGAGATCAGACACCAGGAACCAAGAAAATGGGATTTTGATGGGATCAAGGAAGTAGCCATAGGCAATCTGGGGAAAATAGACAATAGAGGGCTAGGCTAGGTTAAGGGTTAAAGATTTGGGAATAGCAATAATGGCAGGCTTATGGCCTCAGGAGATTGCCAGATCAGGTGGGAAGAGTCAAGGAGAGTTCTAGGAGGTTCCCAGAGTCTATACTCCATCACTAGGAATTCAGATATTCCAGTACATATTAAAGGAGCCCTTCAAAGTGTTTATGTGATATCAATACTTGGCAATATATATGACAGGAAGGAAAAATCAATTTGTTTGATTACCTGTTTGTTAGTCCTGGAGATAAGTTGGTAGACACTTATCATTCAGCTTGGGCAGCTAGGAGGAGCAGTATACTGCTGGGCCTGAAGTCAGGAGGACTTCCTAAGTTCAAATCTGGCCTCAGAAATTTACTGTGTGACCCTGAGTAGGTCATTTAACTATGTTTGCCTCAATTTCCTCATTTGTCAAAGTCTGACACAACTGAAAGGACTGACCAAAAGCATCAGATAGCTTCCCCTTTGGTCATTTCATATCAGCTCTCTGAATTGTTAGATCTGTCAATCCTCAGTGGCCCTTAAGTTCCAGGTAAAGTTAGAAAGATTAGCAAGGCCATGTAGGATCCTGGCAATCACATAGAAATAACATTCAAGAGAGAAAGAGCTGTCACTCTATAGGAATTTTCACAGGAAAAGGTAGTTAACTACAGAAGGATAGTATGGGAATTTGAGGGACAAGGAAAATAGAGAGAAAAAACAGAATTATAGAGTTAGCTATCTTTTAGTATAGAAACAATTCCCCTAATGAAAAGCCAATTCTGTCTTCAGACATAGAAGAATTTCATCTCGAGACCAAAAAAGATCCTCTGGAATACTTTGTGTATCCAATGTGACTCCCAAGGGCAAGGCAAAACACAAGCAAGAGGGAACATTTCCAATTTAATAGGGATCCAGAACAGAAGGTATGAAATAAAAGAGGTCTATTAAAAAAAAAAAGCTCAGCCTAGATCCTTTATAATACTTTCCTGTGCTTCCTATTGAGTGGTGAAAAACAGAGGTTTCACTGAAACTTGGTGTAGGTTCAGGCTCTTTGCTTTTTAGAAGATGAGTGTTGCCTATCAATAGGGCAATGAAGGAACAGACTAAGACAGGACAGGGGAATTTGAGAGAAAAGGTTTAGCAGAAAAGCAGAGGAAAGTGACAGAATTTGCCCCTTGGTTGTTTTTCTTCAGAACTTTGTGCTTTAAAAAAAGCAGGCAGTAGTGATGAGGTGTAGGCTCTGGGACCTCCCCTACCCGCCTTGAGCTCTCCTTGAAGTCTGATTGAATTTTCAGGAGGCATTTGCAGAGGCCATAAGTATTTCATTGTGGCTGGGCCCAAACCTCTGTGACTAGCCTGGCCTTCTATTGTCCATCTGCTTCCCACCCTGGAGCCTATCAAAATATCAATACACTCTTGCATTGACTTCATTAACTCCACCTGAAGTCCCTCCCCAAACTCATTACTGTAATCTGACCTCATTGGCTCCTCCTAAAGACCCTCCCCAGGCTCCTCCTCTGAACCACCCCCAGATTCCTCTGTATATAAGACCCTATATTCCCTCCATCTTGCTGAGAACGCTATAGAATAGCTTAGCACAGAATTCTGTGTGAAAGCTCCATAGAACAACCTAGCATAGAATGGCTCCTTAAGAGTCTACCTCATATGGTGAACTTGAACTTTCAATAAACTTTACTTTTTCTTTGGCTGAGAAGACTGAGTGGAATTCTTTCCGCAGGACCCAGCATGTTGGTAATTTGGGGTCTCAGGCAACCCTAACCCTCTTTGGGTAACCACTTCATTAGGACACAGATAAACCAGGAGACTCTTCTAGGTCCTAATCCAAGTTCTGATCTTGTCAATTAAGAGCCAGTCCCAGCTGTGACTTCCCTTCATCCTCTGGACAAACCTGGTCCTACCTTTAAACTCTGAGCACTTGGCCCTGCCCAAATTTAGAGGCCTTAGTGATGGGGTACAGACTCTAGGAAACCCTTGAACTCTGACTGAATCTTCCCACTTGATGAGGCATTTGTCTGAGGCCCTAAGTTTTTCATTATAGCTGGGCTCAAATCTCTGTTACTCCTCACCTAGCCTAGCCCTCCATTGTTGGTCATCTCCAGGTAACCTTCAGCTATTTCCCACCCTTAATACTATTACTGAAATCCAACCTCAGTTCCATCAAAGATCATCCTTAGATTCCTCCTCAAGACCCTCCCCAAATTCCTCCTCTAGACCACCCATAAATCCTTCCACACTCTTTCTATATATAAGGTCCATCTTGCCTCCATGACTGGGCAGAGAATTCAATCTAGTGCAGACTCATTGTGTGTCAGATTATTCTGGCCAGCTTGTTCAATACAAGTGCCACAAATACTTAGACTCCTTAAGACTTCAGTGGAATTCATTACACAGGACTTGGTGTATTGATATTTTGGGGTCTCGAGTACCCCTAAACCCTAAACCTCAACATTAGGATAGCAATATCTTTAGCAACAAGGACCTCAGTCATTTTATCTTAGCTTTTACAGATACAAGGAAAGCTGTAATTGAATAAAAATGGGTGGGTGAAAGGAATAGGTACAAACTCAGGTCTTGCTAGGAGCTCTTAGATTTCTAACTATCCAGTCTAATTTCAAGGTTTGTCTACTGCCTGTTTACATAGATATTAGAGTAGTCACATCGGCAGCTCTATTGCCATTATAGTCTGGGAGAGATACTCTATTTTCCAAGGTTAATAAAGGAGTTAGTAGTAACTTTTAGAGATAAAAACTTACATTTGATCACAGGGACTCAACTAAGTTGTTATATATTTTAACTGATTTTTATTAATCTAAAAACATATCCACATTCAAAAAAGCCCAAAATTGTAGAAAATATAGGTGGAAGAAGAATAAAAACTTCTCTAGTCTATGTGTATTAATGTTCCTGTCACTGGGCAATTTGAACTAGGACCTTCCATCATGCTGAAAGTGGCAAATAGTGCTTAATGGACCCTTCAGAAATCAGACACCTAATGAAGAGATGTTCTTAGGAACTAAATGAAATCTGAACCAATCTTGCTAGTTTATCTGAGCAAATATCCTTTCTTTTGATTTCTGTTGGATAGACTAACTCTCCCAAAGAGAGAACAGGATATGATGTCTTGATATCTTTAAAGTTCATCCAGTCATCCTGGAATGATTTGAACATGCTGAGGTTGATAACCAAACTTTTTTCTTAAAAAGATTTATCCATCTTTATTATACAATTAACTGAATTTATTATAATATGATTTCATCTAGTTAAAAATGAAGTCATCTGTTAAACACTTGTAATAAAGGAGGGTGTAACACTGTCACTTTCTAATAATGACAAATGGAAAGCAATTTCCCATTCAAAGTTATTTGGTTTAGACAGCAGATTAAAATATAGCTCCTTACTGTGACTCTGGAACTCTTTGTTAACCAGAACTTTAATATCTTTAATGACAATTAGAGCCTCCATTTGATGTCTATAGACCCCTGTTCAAGTTACCTTAGTACAGGACAGGCCTTTCTTTTAGGTTTCCTTCTTTCTCTAGATCAGCTGTTCTCAATCTGTGGGTCGAGACCCCTTTGGGGTCACATGGGTCGCCTAAGACCATTGGAAAACACATATTTTCAATGGTCTTAGGAACCAAGACATCGCTCCTCTATCTGTCTCCAGGCAGGTCCTCCCACATGCAGATACTCCCACATATGTGTATTAAAAGGTAGAGGCATTAGGAAGGTTGAGAACCACTGCTCTAGATCCTATATGACAGGATTTTTATTATGAAATTTAAAAATGGAAAGAGTAGTGACACGGTAGGAGTTTAAAGATGAACAGCTCTTAAATTTCAGATGAGACGTTGTATAGCAACAAAGAGATTCCCAAGGTAGCCTAATACACAGAAAAATGCTAAATATGGTAAGAAACAAAGTTTTTATATTCAAATAATCACAGAACACCGGGATTAAAGGATCCTTAAAGATCACCTAATTTAGTGGTCTATTTTATACATAAGCAGCTGTTGTTCAGTCCTTTCAATCACATCCAATTCTTCATGACTCCATTGGGGGTTTTCTTGGCATATACTGAGTGGTTGGCCATTTCCTTCTCCACCTCATTTTAAAGATGAAAAAATTGAGGCAAATGGGTTTAAATGATTTGCCCAGGGTGAGTTTTCCCTGATTCCAAGTCCAGTACTCTATTTACTCTAACATGTAGCTGCCCCATGTAAGAAGTTAGCATAATTTTAACTTGATTATTGTGCTAATATAAAAATAAGGACTATTACTCTTAAGCTTTCAGAAGTTATAATACATACATACATACATATATATATATATATATATGTATATATATATATGAATGAATGAAACACACCTCCTTTAAAAAAATTGGACACATGAGAGTTTTAACATGAGAAAGTTTGTCTTAGACTCTGAACAAACAGAAAAGGGTTTTCCTTTTGGGCAAAGAGGCAATGCCAGAAATTCAGGGTGTGTGTGTGTGTGTGTGTGTGTGTGTGTGTGTGTGTGTGTGTGTATGTGTGATAACCTCTGACTGATGATTAAGTAGAATTTATTAGATTTATAAAAGTACTTAAAAACAAGGATTTATCTATTCTTACTTTCATTTTTCTTTTTGAACATATTACAGTGATTCTTTTTCTTGTTCTTGTGGATTGATTGATGGTAGCCTAATAAGTCTCTTCTAGGTTTCATATTACTTGTTTTCCACTTGTTTTCAGATAAGGAAGCTTGGGCACAGGAGAATTAAGTGACATGCCTGGGGTCACTCAGCCTAGTGTCTGAGAAAGACTGTGAACCCAGGTCTCCCTGACTCTGAGTTCATTTCATTGAAGCTTATTTAATTTTTAGGTCTTATGATATATTCTAGAAATATAGTATAATATCAATTTTGTAGAGAAGGACTGAAGGAAGTAATTTATTAGCAAGTATGAAAACAGTTCTACATGTTTACAAATATTCTTTATAAAATCAAATTGACCTGTCAATTTGCAGTTGTGAAAATTCTTGTAGGATAAAACCAAAATCAACCACCCACAACATTCACACAACTAACTCTTTTTCTCTCTCTCCTCCTCTCTTCTTTCTCCCTTTCCCTCTGTCTCTCTCTCCCTCTCTTTCTCTCACATTGTTTGAGAATTTAATTCAATGTAAACGTCAGCTTCAAGGAGCTGTAGCTCCCCACCACCTACCTGCCCCCCTTCCCCGCCCTGCAGGCACAACCAATTTTTTTTGAAAGGATAAGAGAAATTCCAGTCTTTAAGGGTAAAACGCAGAAAAAGCCTTCTGATTGAAAGTCTGTCAGGGAAGATGTGGCCAAGGTTTGTTTTCTCCTCTTTTTGTCACTGAAGAAAAGATTACCAACAGGGGAAGGGAAAGGTTGATTTGGACTCTGAGAAAGACAATATAATAGACTGTTTAGAAAATTATGCTAAAAGGATTAGACAAGGAAGCGGTGATCACAGATCATCTAGTATCTACAAGCTACAAGACTGCAAGTAATTGTCCAGAAATTGTGACGATGGTAATATGGCAGCCTGAAGGAGAAAGATGTTTTGAAAAATAATTTACTTTTCTGCATTGTTCTAAACTGAAATCAACTCTTTCTGTTTTCTTTTAAATAAGCAACAAGAAAAGCAGGTTGAGGATATTTAATGGTTTGGTCAGCTAGGTGGCATGGTGGAAAGAGTGGTGAGCTTGAAGTCAAGAAAACTCATCTTCCTGAGTTCAAAATGTGTCCTCAGACACATACTAGCTATGTGACCCTGGGCAAGCCACAGAACTCTTTTGCCTCAGTTTTCTCATCTGTAAAATGACCTGGAGAAGGAAATAGCAAATCTCTCCAGTATCTTCACCAAGAAAACCCTAAACGGACTCAGGAAGAGTCAGACAAAACTAAAAATGACTCAACAGCCCTAACATTCAGGTATAAAGAACATAATGTCTGGCCTCCCTATGCACTACCTAGCCGGCAGCCTCTAATCTTTTGGTTGCATCATGGGCAGGAATCATAATGCAAACATCCCTCCTCCTCCTCCACTATGACCACTACCACCATGCTTCTGTTCCTTTCCAGGGCAATTCTCATTTCATGTATTTAGAGAATTTTGGAAATACCAGTATTCATTAAAAAAAAAAAAAAGATACCTTTGTTGAATGTGTACTTGACTATAACCACCAGAGAAACAAGGGATCCAGTAAGACAAACAGCATTTTCTGAGATTTACTTTTTCTTTTTCTCTCAAACCAAAAAAAGGTTAACACAAGAGCAGGAAGTTCAAAAGCAGCAGTTTGGTCCATATCCCTTTGTCTTAAATCCAACATCTCTATTTACTGGAGCTTGAGAGCTCATTTTGGTTTAGAAAGCTACTGATTTATTTGTTAGTAATTCTTTTTTTTTTTTTTTTTGCTTTTAGAGGGCAATTGGGGTTAAGTGACTTGCCCAAAGCCACAGGGCTAGTAAATGTGTCAAATGTCCGAGGTAGGATTTGAACTCAGCTCCTCCTCACTCCAGGGCCAATGCTCTATTCACTGCACCACCCAGCCACCCTATTTATTAATAATTCTAATTAAATCACATTATAATACCTGTACTATTTACCTTACAGGATTAAATGAGATAATTTATATAAATTGCTTCGTAAGACTTGAAACATTAAAATTCTGCTATTATTTGTATTAGTCCAATCTATTAAAGGGGACAAGTTTCTTTTCTTGTTTTGTTTTGTTCTGTTCCATTTTAACAAGCTTCCAAAGACTGCTCTTTATTGAAGGCTGAAGAAAAAAATTTAAAAGACCTGAAAAATGAGCTTCTGAGTCTGAAAGGAAACAGAAATTCTCTAGTAACAAGCCAGTTAAGGTCAAAAAGACAATTTGGATCTGTCAGCCTGTTTTAAACTGGAAATATTTTTGGTTTATGCTGCTGACGCTGTTTGCTTTATCGCATGGGAAGGGTAGATATTATTTTCTTGGAAGATTACAGAAACTATTTGAAGGGGCTTTTGAGGCATGGAGGAAAGAAACATATCATGTTCATGTTTGTAGATGGTATATTGAACTCATACAATTCGGAAATATCTTAGATTTCAGACTTACTACATCATGACTGGAAAGCATTCACCACATTGAGTGTAGCATAAGTATGCTTTATTTTTTATTTTTGTTTTTTACATTTCACGTTAACATTCCAATATGTAGTATTTTTTCATTTCTTCCTAGAACTGCATATGAGTAACATTTTATAGTAGCAGATGTGGTATCACATGAAAAAAAATCCCCAAATCTTTACATGAAAATCACATCTGCCAGTACCCACTATAATTTTGACTGTAGTTATATGCTTTACTTCCCTGTCTATGCCAGAGGAGACAGCTTTGCATGAAAGCTGTCCCACGAAATTGTGTCTTCTGGCCTAGCTAGTTAAGCAAATTGTGTAACTGCCATTAAAACCCAAATCTATGCCAGCAGACATAATTTCACATAGGGGAAAAAAACTGTACAAAAGTCACAGCTGTTTAACTCTACAGTTTTTTTCTCTTTCTTCATTTAAAAGAACTCACGGTTTTCTCCTTTTAAGAGTGGTGTCAGTTAGATTTCTGGTTCATATCTGTATGAAAACTTAATCCTTTGATAAGTACAGGACCACCATCACTTTGATGTAGGCTAGAAAAGAAATAGACTGCTGTTACATAGACTAGAAACCTGCCCTGACTGCCCTTTTTGCAGATGGAGTAAGAAAGGATGTTAATTAGTGGTCATTTAATGGTGAACTTTGTGGGAAAGATACCAAGATACCAGTATTTTGAAATGAAATGCTGTACTGCTGCCTGTCAACCCCAATAAATTAAATATGGAAAGGATTAGTCTTTTCAGATCTCTTCATTGATATTAATATTGATGATGATGATGATGATGATGGCCTAGGATTCTGAGATAAAATTTTGTGGTAGCCACTACATAGGTTAGCCAGCCTCAAGGTTCTTCTGATTGAGGAAGGGTACCCCTTTTTATCTGTGAATATACTATATCTTCAAATATTAAAGACCTAGCATGTAAAAGAGGAAACACTTTTCTTTCTCAGTCTTAGAGGGCAGAACTCAGAAGTAATGAGCAGAAATTTTAAAGAGAAGAATTTAGGTTTAATAAAAGGAAAAACTTCCTAAGAATTTGAGCTCTCAAAAGTAGAACTGGCTGCCTGTGGAAGAGGTAGGTTTCCTATCACTGGAAAGCTACAAGCAAAGGTTTGAAGGATACTTTATTATTGTACCGTTAGGGGTTGGATTGGATGGCCTCTGAAATCCTTTCAGATTCTATGACAGTATAAGAATGAAGCTACCAACCTAACTCTCTTTTTTCTAGGTCCCCACTGTTACTGATGACAGAAAGGAACAAAGGCAGGAACTGTCTGCTTTGCTGTTGGTGGCACCACTAAAAAACACCCCACTTGCTCACCTGCTTGTCCAGAGTACTTTTCAATATTAGTGACATTCTGAGTTTACTGATTTTTAATACACTAAAAATCACATATTTAGTGCTGAACTAACATGGAGGAAAACATATGAATGGAGAAATCCATTCAGTTCTATGGAACTGTATCACCTTTTCTGTTTCACTCATCTAAGACTAGTTCTTTGCTCTCAAGGAATCATAGACTTCCCTTAACTGGATCTTCTATCCTAAGCCACTGAACTGACAGATAAGGAAATTAAGTTTATTTCTATCATCCTGTCAGAGTTGAAAAATTGACCTATGGTACAAGATTGCTTTATAACTGATACACCCTTGCTGGCAACAGAGGACCCATTCTTTTCTTTCCCCTTGTCTTTGGCTTCTTGCCTCTTAAAAGATAGTCACTCACTGCAATATAATGTCACATTAACCCTTCCCCCATTTGAGAAGAAATCCAAATTGAAGTGATGCCACGTAACTGTGTGTGATGGGGTTCACCCAAAAGGTAATGGAAAGAATTATGGTGGGTGTGAACAGGATACCCATATATAACAAATGAAGAATTGAGCAAGGGAAGCTGTAAAGGATGTCATTAGGGAGATAGTTGCCTGGATAAATAAAGACAAGATGGTTAGATAATAAAAATAAGGAATAATTGATAGACAGCCAGTATGTATCACTATTATCCATGTAATGCTAAGAGAATTAGAAGAAGGTCTCCAGAATCCAGGAGTCTAGGTAGTTCACCTGTGGGGAAGATCCCAACAAGATTCACAAAGGATGGGCAGGCACCAATTGGGTTTTTTGACTGGTATTGTTGGAAGGGAATGTACATATCAATGTTATCTGAGATCCATAAAAGCATCATCAGCCAGAAGCAGGCTCTTTATAGGTCTGACAACATCTAGTTATTGTGGGAGTCTCCTAACAGCACATATAAATCTGAAATGCAGAGTGGATGCTTTTGCCCATCATCATAAAATGAACTGCTGATAAAACTATGAATTTAATACCTTAGTTCTCTTGGATTTATAGTGAAAAACATAGATCATGTTGATTTTTTTATGACAAATGCATATTATAATCATATTAAATGGGCAGAACTAGAAAAAATATCCTTTCACAATGATATTAATCCTGCAATAGTAGTAAGAATAACTCTTTTTACAGTTGCATGTATACTTGAATATGCACCAAACATTAAATGTAACTGAGTGAAAGTTACTATGGCAACTGTAACTTTTAAGTTTCCAGCTTAGTTTCTATAATTAACTGTAAGAAGTTAGCTGACTTCATTTGTCACAAAAATACCCCAAGGCATGAACATTTCGAAAAGTACTCCATATGTATGCATGAAGCTTCTATAAACTGGATTACTATTCAAATTCAAGATGGTGGTTGACTCTCATGCAGTGTTTCCTGCAGTGTTTGGTTACATAAATAATAATAAAAATAATGGAATATGGACAATCCAGATGAATAAATTTTGAAAACTAAGATGAGTTCTTTAATTAATGAAATCACCATTTATATTTAATACTAATTATACTGGTTGGATACAAATAATAGCTATCCTTTTGGTTTTACCAAATGGTTTGTGTATGTGAAAAAAATTATATTATTTATAATATAATGATATTAATAATTAAATTTAATTAATTTAATAATAACATTAATATAATATATATTAATAAATAAATGTATATATGAAATAAATGCAATTGATACATGTAAAATCAATCGAGGCGTTGTAATTATATGGAAAAATGCTCAGCAGAGCATCTCCAGCTGAAACTATTTCTTTTTGTCTGAATTATCTGAATACATGGCTCAAAACTTTACTACACTCTTCATGTCTAGACATAATTTTTATTAACAACACAGTAGAATCACAGACTACAAATTAAGCCTGTAAGGTGATACACCCTCTGCAAACTAAAAGAGAGCCTTGTACATAACAGGTGATGAATAAAAGTTTGTTGCACTGAGTAAAACACTACTAACCCACCTATGGCAGCAACAGATTCAATTGCAAGTCCCATTATTTACAAAGAGGACTGATTTTGACTGATAAGGATAATCTCTCTATTTTGACCTTTATTTTAACCCCTCATACTTCTTTTGGACCTTGTTTTCATAGAACACCCCTGCTTGTTCAGCATGCCCCTCTTTACTGACCCCCTACACACAAATCTACTCAAATCTCCCGTCCTAAAAACAAAACAAAACAACCTTCCCTTGACCGCATCTCTTCCTGCAAGCTATCGTTTCATTTCTTTCACTTATAAACTTCCTTCTCCTCACTTCCAAAGCCACTGCAATATGGCTTCTCAACCAGCTTTTCTCCTGGAGTGCCAAATGCTGCGGTTTGTCAAAAAATAAATTACCAATAGTTTTAATTTCCAAACTCGATGGCTTTTTCTCAGTACTCATTCTCTGGGCTCTCTTCCTCCCGTTCCATGCTTTGACCCTTTTTATCCATAAAAAAGGATTCTAGAGTTTTACTGGTGTTTTTATTTTGCTTCCTCTTCCTCATGTTGGCCAACCAATTAATTGGTTGGTTTTTTTGTTTTTTTTTTTTGTCTGTGAAACTCTGCTTCCAAGGGGGGAAGCTCTGTTCCAAATCCTGGGGTTTTCCCAGCTGCCGGAGCTATTAGGGGGGTGTTGCAAGACCCGCAGCTTTGGCTTGCTGAAAGTGCACCCCAGGACCACCACCCAAGACCACCATCCGGATCCAGGCCACTCAACACAACAGCACTTGGCCCTGATCAATCGATTCAGCCCCCCTGCGGAGTCCGCAGACCAGGGCTCTGAAGCAGCCTGGTGGGGGCCACTGCTGGTTTCAGCAGTTCCCTTCCCCCACTGCTTCCTTGCCCCGGGGGCAGATTGGCCAAACTGCTTTTACCAACCCCAAATAAATTTTCAAAGTTTCACTTTCACTAACGGTGAGGATTTGAAGATTCCCTTAGGCAGGTGCTTTAGATTTTCTTTGAAGTAGAGGCTT
>JAQQSW010005303.1:0-14224 GCA_028646575.1 Pseudocheirus occidentalis | reverse complement strand
CTCACAGCTGCCGGAGCTCTTAGTGGGATGCTGCAGCTCCCCCCCCCAGCTTCAGCTCACTGAAAGCGCACCCCAGGACCACCACTCAAGACCACGATCCAGATCCAGGCTGCTCAACGCAAGAGCTCTTGACCCCGATGGATCGCATCAGCCCCCCTGCTATCTGCCGCCGAGGGCTCTGAAGCAGCCCAGTGGAAGCCGCTGCGGCCCTCAGACATTCTTGCTGCTACAGTGGCCTTGCACTGCTTCCTTGCCCTGGGAGCAGTTTGGCCGGACCCGCTCTTCTCCTCCCCAGTTAGCAAAATCCACTGACCTTTCTCTTAGCCTTTTTTTCTTCTGGCCTGATAGATGTGGTAATTGTGCCTCCAGTGCAGCAGATCTGCTCTCCTATAAATGCGGCTCCCCGCCTGATGCCCCAGGGCCTGACCCGGCCAGGGTTTCGGAGTGGCTCCCAGACTGCTGGAAGAGCCCCGCCTGCTGCGCTGCCTGTAGCAACAGATGTGCTTTCTGTCTTGTGGAGAGTTTTGGAGCTTGGAAATCTGTTTAGCGTCCCATTTTATGAGTTTTTTAGCGTGTTTGTGTGGGAGCTGTGGTGCTTTGCTGCTTCTATGCCGCCACCTTGGCTCCGCCCCCCCAATGTTTATAGTGACTTCATCGAACCTCAGATTCATCATTTATAAAATATGGTAGATGGCGGGGGGGCTAGGTGGTGCAGTGAATAGAGTACTGGCCCTGGAGTCAGGAGGACCTGAGTTCAAATCCAGCCTCAGACACTTCACACACACACACACACACACACACACACACAATGCTAGCTGTGTGACCTTGGGCGAGTCACTTAACCCTAATTGCCCTCCAAAAAAAAAAGCAAAAAAAAAAATATGGTAGATGACCTAGATAGCCTTTGAAGTTCTTTCCAGTTTTGTGATGATGTGATTGTTTAGAAGAGAACAGGGCCTGGCTACTTGAGAGGAAACAATATATTACAACCATAGACATACGTAAGTCATGGGCCAGTTTTGCTGACACATTTTGTAAAAGGTATTAGCATTAGAACAGAGATTCAGGGCTGAAATGAACCTTAGAAGTTGCCTAGTCAAACCCCTTCATTTTACAGATGAGGAAACTGAAGCCCAGAAAAGTTAAGTGACTTAGGTAATACGTGACAGAGCTGTTATTTAAACCCAGGTACTTTGACCTCAAATCCTTTGTTGTACCATACTGCTGCTTCTGGAGGAAGTTCTTTGCATGCCTAGGAGCACAGCATCATTAAAACAATCAGAACATTGGCTACTCACCTTTGGAAAAATTTCTTAATATTAAAGAAGGCATAGAACAAATGGAAGCCTTTTTTTTACTGGAGAATCCTCACTGAATTGAATATTTTAATGGATCTGTGATCTATTTGACAGGAGGCATTCCCTCTTTTGATATAGATCCCAAATATAAAGGAAATAAGGCTAAATCAGTCCCTTCCAACTCCCCAAAATTGTGAATAACCATCTTAGAAGTCGAGTGTGGCAGAGAGGATTAGCTAATGAATGATCAGTTACCACATTCTATACATAGGATAGTCAAGTAACTATTCGATTTAACTAGATTTCTCTCCCAGGAGGTTGGGAGGCTTTTATTTAAAAATCTTCTTTGAAGTAGCTATACTCTGCTCTTATGAGTTATGGTTAGATTGTGTGGGATCCAAAGGCATTCTTTTTTCTCCCTCACATCTGGCTTTAGAATGTTCTGGGCATTTATTTCTTAATGACAAATTGGTTGAGTTGGGTGAGAGAGCCAGGTCCTACCCTTCCCACCCCACTCTCACCACCACCAGCAACAGCAATAGGAAAACACTGGCTATTGCTATCCCAGATTCTGACTATATTCCTCTCTCTGCTCTCTGCAGCTACCCCCATTCTCATCCTAGCAGGCCGATGCAAGAGATACGTCTCTGCTCCCATTGGTGGTTTCCAACATTCTCCCTCTGGCCCCATGCCAGGAATGGACAGCACTGCTGTTCCCTAGCATCCTGAAGCCTCATGTAGGGGTTGATGGAGTTTCCAAGGCAGAAGCTCCTGAACGGATCAGTGTGTCTGCCTGCAAACACACAGAAGGGCCTTTCATTTAACAGCAGTGCTTACATAACCTCGTGCAATTTAAACTACACAGGAAGCTTTGTTGACCGTGCTTAGAAAAGGAATGCAAACTGATATTAGCTTTTCAGCCTTAACTAATTGCCCTCAAGTTCTCTTTGAAAAATACTAAGTCCCCACTGACTGGATGTCTACATCAAACAATCCAAAAATAAAAATGAGCAGCAGGGGCCTCGTGCCTGGGGCCTCTGTGGATTCCCTCCATCCACAAGGTGCTCATTTGGGAAGTGAGCTCCCTGCCAAACACTTGACTGCAAGGCCTGCAGCAGTTAGAACACTGTAGCTTCAGAAGTACTGAAATGTGGGCATGCAACCAGTTATACCCTGCTTTGTGTATTCGTTGAAACTTCAGGTTTAGTCCCTTATTTAATTAGCATTGAAGCTCTTTACTCAATTAAATTAGTTAAGCTAATGAGCACTAACTCTAAGTGTGTACCTGTACATTCTCAGAAACAGAGGAGAAAAGGAACACTTCCCTCTTGCCTCCTCTCATTACCCATACTTACCCCCTTCCAGCCCTCCACCTGCCAACTGGAGAGAGAAATCGTTCCCCATGAATACAGTAAAGATTCCCAAAGTCATCTCACTTTCTAAGACAAGAAGCTGTATCCTTCATCATATTCTCAAATGGCATTTGATTTCACCTTACCAGTTTTGCATTTTTTTTCATTAAATGTCTGTGGTAGCTCTAGCTCATGGGGCTACCTTAAGGGAACAAAAGTAGCAAATCTCATTCTTTAAAAGAAAAGTTTCTAGACTCAGAGAGTGAGAATATAGAAGATCCTGCTGACCACTTTCTAGTAAAGGGCCCACAGATAATGATTATTTCCAAGGAGGGCTTAGTGGTAAATGGCAGTCAGAAAGAGAGGGAGGGAGAGAGAGAGACACAGAGAGACAGAGAGACAGAGACAGAGAGAGAGACAGAGAGACAGAGACAGAGATACAGAGACAGAGACAGAGAGAGACAGAGATGATAGATGATAGATGATAGGTAGATAGATAGATAGATAGATAGATAGATAGATAGATAGATAGATAGATAGATAGATAGATAGGAAGAAAGAATTTTCAAGTATGTATTTTTTCAATTATGTGTAAAAATAATATTTAACATTCATTTTTTTTATTTTGAGTTCTAAATTCTCTCCTTACCTCCTCTCTTCCCTCAAAGAGAAGGCAAAGCAATTTGATATAGGTTGTGCAGCATCATAACTTTTAAAGGGGCTTAAGGAGGCGATGGTAAATGTCCCCAATTCTGTGTTTTAAATTCTAAATGCTTTACTTCATTTTCTTTTTTCCTCATGCCAAAGGCATATCCCAAGCCATATTTCCTCTTGTTATCTTCCTGAAACCTAACTTGGTATGTTGCACATGATTGACCTTTTATAAAAGTTTCTCAACTGCATATTTTTTTAATTCAACAAACATTTATTCAAAATCCTCTTATTACAGCACCAGTGCTCTGTCCACTGTACCTCACAGTCTACTTGCCAGGCATTATGCCAAGCTCTGAGGATACAATAAACAAAAAGATAACAGCTTCCATCCTGAAGGTACTCACATCACTCACATTCTATTTCCTCACAGAACAAGTAAAAGAGATATCCAAAGTTATATATGTGTGTGTATGCATGTGTGTATGTGTAAAATATAATATGCATATTACATAACATACATTAGTATATATCCACACATACTCAAATTAATCTATGATCTCACTGATTCAAAAGTTTTCTTCACAGATAACAACCTATCGTTGTTTCCTCATCCAGTAGAATTTTTTATTTCTCTCCTGGAGGTCTGGCACATATGCTAGAAGCCGTCCTGATATCTGGCTTCAGTATAGGATTCTGTCTGTCTACTTATCATTCTGCATCTTGTCACAGGACCAGTCCATCTTCTCTTCTTATCCTACAATTATATGATGATATCCTTAATTCCTGTTCTTTAGAATTCCTTATGGTTATATGTTTCTGCCTACTTAAATCTGTAGGGTCCTTTTCTATAGTCTTCTGTGGAACTCATGTTCAATTCTTGGGAGGTGACAGAATTCCATATATTTCTGCCATACAACAAACCCAGTAAAATGGTAGTATTGAAAAGATGCCCCTTTTTTTCAATGAAGTTTTACAATTGCCCAAAAGCAATACAAATCACTCTCCTACTCCTTTTCAACTCTGGACCCACCTCATTGTAAATCTGTACTGTCTATCCCATATACATACATCATTTGTATAAGGGACATATCTGAATGCATGTTGAAATCTGGGTAATGTATATTCTACATACACTTGGTCTTTCTCATGTGGATGGATTGGCCCAACGCCTTTGAATGATGATAGAATTTTTCCAGCAGGTTATGCAAATTATGAGGATTGATGCAATTAACACAATGTCATCCACAAACAGGAACATCTGGAGGATATTACCATTCACAAGAAATGGCTCTTCCAGGACTATGCTCTGGATCTTCATCACAGCATCAAATATTTTTAATTAACAATAATTTATTTTCCCTTCCTTCAGACTCTTCCCCCAATAAACCTTGTAACCAATATGCATAGTTAAGCAAAACAAATTCTCATGCTGGATATGTCTAAAAAGAAGTGTATCTTATTTTGCAAAATTATTTCATTACCTCTCTGACAGGATGTGAGTAGCATTTATCATCAGTCTTCTGGAACCATAAGTAACCATTTTACTGATCATAGTTCTTACAGCTTTCTGAATCCTTTGTAGTGCCATTGCTTTGCATAAATTGCTATTTTGGTTTTCCTCAAATCATGTACAATTTTCCCAGGCCCTTAATCAAATAATAAATTATTTTCTACTAGTTGGGGTCTTTGTGTTTTTCAAATACAAGGTAAGTACACACATACACACACACACATACACACACACACATTGTGCTACTGATCAATCTTCCTATTTTTTAACCAATGCTAAATTGTTTTGAGAATTGCTGCTAAGTATGGCTATAAAACAAGAAGTAGAAATTGATTAAGGAGCTAAGATTAAGAGGAAATAAATAACTGGGGAAAATATTTACAACAAGTTTTTTTCTGATAAAGTTCTCATTTCTAAGATAAATAAAGAACTGAGTCAAATTTATAAGAATAAGCTAGGTCATCTTAATTTCTACTATCTAGCAGGATTCCACCTGGGATTTGTGCATTTTTTATTTCTTTTTTATATTTAATTATTTTCTTGCTTACATAATTCATTTCCATGAGATTTTGAGTTACAAATTTTCTCCCCATCTTACCCCCACCCACCACCCCAAAACGGCCATCCCACTGTATGACATTTCCCCCAATATGCTCTCTCCTATGTCCTCCCCTATTGCTCCTCTGACTTTCCGATAGGGCAAGATGAATCTCCCTACACCAGTGCCTGTACATCTTAATTCCCAGTTGCATATAGTTAATAATAATTACTATAATTGTCATAATAATTATATATATATATGTGCATATATGTTTTTAAACATTTGATTATAGAACTTTAAATTCTAGATTCTTTCCCTTCCTCTCTCATCACCAACCCCCACTGGAAGGACAAGCAATTCAATACAGGCTATACATGTGTAGTTACCCAGAACATCTCCACAGTAGACATATTGTGACACACTGATTATACATATGTCCCTCCTTTCTATCCTGCCCCTCCTTATTCTATTCTCTACCCTGTCCCTGTCCCTTTACAGAAGTGTGTGCTTCCAGCAACCATCCCTTCCACCCTTCCCTCCCCTCCCCTCTATCATCCCACCTCTCATCCCCATCCCCCCTACTCTCTTATATGTCAAGATACCCAGTTTAGAGTTTGTCATTTCTTCCTGAAGCCAAATTCAATGAGAATAAGGTTGACCCATTCCCTTTTACCTTCCTGTTCTTCCCCTCCATTTTTAGTCTTCATGTGAATTTTTTTGGTACTTTTTCCTAGTCCTACAGAGCAATCCATTCCTGATTTGATTTTTATGGCATTGAATAAGTAAATTAATTTATATAGAACTGTCAATTTTTATTATATTGACTCATCCTCCCCATGAACAATTACTATTTCTCCAATCATTTGAGTCTACATTTATTTCTGTAAATATCGATTAGTAGTTGTATTTATATAGTAATTGTGCTTGACTTGGTAGGTGGACTCTTAAGGATTTTATACATTCTGTAGTTATTTTAAATAGAATTTCTCTTCCTATCTCTCATTGCTGTGTTTTATTGGTATTATATGGAAATGTTGATGATTTATGTGAATTAATTTTATATCCTATGTTTGCTGAAGTTATTGTTTTGGTTAACATTGAGTTGATTCTAAAGACTTCTTTAAGTGCACTATTATACCACCTGCAAAACTGATAATTTTGTTTCTGCTTTACCTATTTTCCCTCAGAGTCTTTTTCTTGTCTTAAAGCCATACCAGCAATTCTAATTAATACTAGATCAGATTACAAGTGGTGACAATGGATATACGTCTTTCACCACTGATTTTATTTGAAAGCATTCTAGTTTATCCTCATTATACATAATGATTGCTTTTGGTTTTAGATTTATATGATTTTAAGGAATTTTTTACTTATTTCTGAATTTTCTAGTGTTTTATTTTTAACAGAAACAGGTGTTGTATTTTGTCAATGCTTTTTTCTGCATCTATTGATGTAATTATATGATGTTTTGTAGTTTTTGTTATCAATGTGATTTCTAAATGCTAAATACTATTTCTAAATACTAAACCAACCACAACATGATTACAGTGTATAATTTTTTGTAATGTTGTTTTAACTATGTTATTAATATTTTTCCAAAATGTTGGTATCAATGTTCAGTAGGGCTATTAGTCCATAGTATTATTTTCTGTTTTTACTCTCTCTAGTTGACATGCATAACCCTATATGTTATAGAAGGAATTTTATAGGAACTTTTCTTTTACTATTTTTGCAGTTTATGTAATATTGGAATTATTTGCTCCTTGAAGGTTTGATACTGATCACTTGTTAATCGATGTATCCACCTATTCCTTTTGGGGAGTTCATTGGTGGTTGGTTCAGTTCATTGGTGATTGGTTCAATTTTGTTCCATTGAGATTGGCTTATTTAAATTTTCTAATTTTTGTTCTGTTGATTTTAGTATTCTGAAATTTTGCAAACTTTCATTCATTCCATTCAGGCTGTTGGTTTTGTTGACATATAGTTGGACAAAAATAGTTTTTGATAATATCTTTTACATCTTCTTCTTTTATTGTGAATTCTTCTTTTGCATTTTTAATGTTAGTCATTTGTCTTTTCTTCTTAAATTTACATTAGCTAATGGTTTTCTGTTTTATTTTTTTTGAAACATGCAGCTCCTAGATTTATTTATTCATTTCTAAATTTTCAATTTTCTCAATCTTTTCATTGATTGTTTGAGGTTTATATTTTGATCTTTAACTTTATGGAATTGGTTCATTTTTCTGAGTTTTTTTCTAGTTTTATATTCAATTCACTGAAGAGTTCTTTCTCTTTTTAGTTAGATGAAATGTTTAGAGATATAAATTTTATCTTAAGGACTAGTTTGCATGTATCCCCAAAATTTTATCATGTTGTTACACTGTTGTCATTAACTTTTGTGAAATTATCATTTCTATACTTGTCCTTCAATTCACCAACTCTTTAGGATTGCTATATAGTCTCCATTTGATTTTTTTAATACTGTTTCAAGTGTCCATTTAATATGTCTTATTGCATTGTGGTCAGTAAAGGAGGTGCATAATATTACAATTTTTGCATTTATGATTTTATGACATAATAGATACTTTTTTTTACAAATAGGATATGTATTGAGATCTGTGTATTCCTTTCTATCCCCATTCAGTAATCTCTAGAGGTCCATCGTATCTAACTTTTTTCTAAAATTATATTCAGGACCTTAGCTTCTATTCTTACAAATTTGAATCAGTTCCTTATAGAGCCTAGAAATGAGAACTTTATCAGAGAAATATGATATAAAGATTTTTTCCTAAGTTAACCAATTTCCTTTTAATTTTAGTGCCAAATACATTTCACAAGCATAAATAATCTTTTTTGTGTTTTTCTGATGTTTATTATCAATTAGCAAACATATATATTCCATGGAACCTTGGGTGATCTTCATGTATGAAATGGGAGACTCTTGATGAAAAAGAACCTTCAGAGTAATGTTTTATTCTATATTGAATGCTTTATTGTAATTAACAAGCCATAAGCAAAATTTCATCTTATATTCTTTAGATCTTTCAATTAATTGTGAAGTGGTCTGTTACTGAAAATCACTTCCAAAAATCTGCTTTGTTCCTGCTAACATTCTTATAATGTATGTTCTTGATTAGTGTATAGCTAACTTTCATGAAGGTCGTATACGAGGGAGAATAGGCATATAGGTAAGTACTTTGCCCTTGGTCACTTTCTTTGGGTATTAATGAGGTTGATGATTTCTGCTACAGCTTTGGTATCTTCCACAAATACATTATAAGCCGCTGCCCCAGTGCTATTCCAATTTTATCTCCACTAGGAAGGAACAAGATACTTGCTCCAGTCCTGTTCCTCTCCATATCCTAGTTCTTTTTTATACCATTTATACTTCCTGTAGAGGTAAATCTAGGCCTGTGATGTTTGGATCCAAGTATGGTAGGAAAAATAGATTATTGAAATCATTTTTGTACAATTTTCCCCATTTTTCTTTGCTTTATAATACTTTTGTTCTCATCTTCAAATGCACAGCGAAACAATTTGCTTTGATGCATATCATGTCCAGCTTTCTTTATACTGGTTTGACTATCCACTGGTTCTCTCTGGAATGAAAAAGATGCCCATTTTAGCTGGGCATCTCATTTCTCAGTGTGTGCATGCGTGTGTGTGTGCATGCATGTGAGTGTGTGCATGTGTGTGTGTGTGTGTGTGTGTGTGTGTGTGTGTGTGTGTGTGTGTGTAAGACTTTGGTGACTTGAAAATGCCCCTTATGTTCTGTGGTTGCTCATCCCCCAAAACTAGTTGTGACGCCCAGGTCCCATTCTGAAACCCAAAACTCAAGTTTCAGACATCTAAACAATTCATGCTTTCACACACACATTGGTTCTATCTTTTACTTGCACTCAATTAAAGTGAGTTTTTAGATTACCCTGAAACTTCATTATAGGTTGTTAAAATGCTCAGGGATCTGCTAACACTTCCTAAGAAGCCTATGTAGCCATGATGGGGACCTGCTTTCAGCAGGCCTCAGGGACTATAATTCCTAACCCTAGTGAGAATATGTAAAACATAAGGGAAGGAAGGGTAGTTTACTTACACCTATAGAGGTAACATCCTTTAGAAACTGTAGTCTCACTTGTCACTTTCACTGTGAGGGCAGTTCACATTCACTGCCACTATGCTTGATAAACTCAGTCAGCTGAGACAGTCAGATGTATAGACCACATCTGGAATAGGTAGGTTCTGTTTGATGATCCTTTGATGATCATAGTTCCTGATATCAAGTATAAGAAAAGGTGCTACTCCACTCTGTTCTGTTAATGAACCAAGAGACTTTACTGGCAGTACCATTGCCATGACATTTAATACACACAGCAACAGCCATGCAAGTGTTTTACTTAGTTCTTTGTAAAGCAGCAATCTTTTACCTGCCCATTCAAAATTAAAATTATGGAAATTTCATAATCTGGAGAAGTAGATGTGAAAGACTCTCTTTTTTTCTGACATATCCATACCATGGGGATACCTGGTACATATTCTGGCAATGACATTTTTTTGTGTGCGACCTCATTCAAATCACTTCAACTCTTTAATTCTCAGTTTCCTCTACTGTAAAATGGGAGCAATGATTTTGTACTGCCTAACCTTCTAGGGATCTTATGAGGACAGTGCTTCAAAAAATTTAAGCCATATCCAAAGTGAGTTATTGATCCCAAACAGTGTCTATCCCTCTCTTTCCAACCTGAGTCCACCTCCACGAAAAAGGAAGAGCACAAAAAAGTTTGGACCTTTTTGTTTTTACTCTTCTGTTATCCAAATGCTTTGAAGTATCCACCAGTACTAGACTTTGAAGAATTTGCCTCATGGAGCTTTAGGAGTCTATGGAATGTACTTTACAAAAACAGCAACTTTAAAAGTGTCAAGAATGAGCTCTCCTCCTCTCAGCTTTATTACCCTGTGATCACTTATAATGTGAAAGTTGTTCACACTTGTCATCAGACTGCATCAAGGGGAAAACAAAATAATTACACAACCAGCCTTTGATCATGTTAAGCTGAGACTACTACTGGGATGTGAGATATTAGTATCTTTCTGCTGCACAAGTTCCTTTTGCAACAAATAGTTTTTGAAGGAATATTAGCTGATCAGCTTATTGAGGTGACCTGGGTAACACATGCCATTATGAGAGTGGGAGGAGTCTGGCTGAAGGAACTGAGGGTATTTCATTGAGAGAAGGCAAGATTAAAAAGAAAGTGATAGCTTTATTCAGATGTATGAAGGAGACAAATGAATAGGGAACTGCTGTTCCAGAATGTAGAATTAGGACAAATCAGTAAAGTGAAAAGGACACAGTTTTCTGGACTTCCACATGAAGTAGTAAGCATTCTAACTTGGAATAATAACAACAACAATAAAAATCATAAAGAGAGAGGTTTCTGGGAAGATGGTGAGTAGACCAGAAAATTCCATGCTCTCAAGATTTTCCCACACAAAAGAGTTAAAATAGCACCTTAGATGGAGGGGAGGGGAAGTGATGGGTCAGGAATGCTGGAAGCACACACTTCAGTAAAGGGACAGGGACAGGGTAGAGAACAGAAGAAGGTGGGGTGGAATAGGAAGGAGGAACATATGATCAGTCTGTCACAATATGTTGACTGTGGAGATGTTCTGTGTCATTACACTTGCACAGCCTATATTGAATTGCTTGCCCTTCCAGGGGGATGAATGACAAGGGAGGAACTGAAAGAGTCTGGAATTTAAAGCTCTGTAATACATGCAGCTAGGAATTAAGATATATAGGAGCTGGGGTAGGGAGACTCTCCCTGCCATACCAGAAAGTTAGAGGGGTGTTGGAGGAGGGTACAAAAGAGAGTAGATCAGGGGAGGAGCTTTACAGTTGGATCTCTCTTTTGGGGTAGGGGAAAGACAGGGAGAAAATTTGTAACTCAAAAATCTCATGGAAATGAATGATGTAAACAAGAAAACAAATAAAAATTTTATTTTAAAAAGTAAAATACAATACAATAGCACCTTAGAATGAACAAAGTGTGGGTGGAGAAAAATAAGAACAGGGGTATAACCCTGGTCCTCCTGGGACAATTTGAGAAGATCAGAAGAAAAATCCCAAGAAGAGGTTATGTCCTCATGAAGAGTAAACACCTCCAAGCTATGTTTCCTTTTAACAGCAAGAGGTTAGCCTCTTAAACAAGCAGCCACAAGTCCTGGGGTGAGGTTTGAGAGGCTGCCTCAGCCCCAGCCACTGGAACTTTTACCTCCCAGGATAGTGAGTGGAGTTAGCTGTCCATGACTGGGAAGAACGAGGGAAACTCTGCTGACAAGGAATGCCAGACCCAGTTGTACTGCAAAAAGCAGTGGGGGCAAGAAGAAGCCAACACATGCTTGATGAGTGCAGAAGCAGTACAGCAGAAAGCCCCTGGCTGTGGGCACTTACAGAGGCTGGAGGTCTGGCTTTGGTTTTGGGCAAGAGGGGACAATTGAAGTTCTGGGGTGAGAGGCACCATTTCCTATGCCCCAGGGCTAGAGGTGATTACAAATAATTCAACTATAACCATAAAAAATGCATAGGCAATGGAGAAAGAATCCAACCATAGAAAATTATTATGGGAGTAGAGACAACTGGGGTTCATCTTCAGAGGAAGATAATGAAGTAAAGAAACTCCCAAAGAGTAATGCTAAATGGACACCTGCCCCAAAAGAATGCATAGAAGATCTTTAAAAAGACTTAAAAAATCAAATGGCAGAGATGAAGGAAAACTAAAAAAGAAAATAAAAATAATCTAAGAAGAGCAAAAAGGGTATGAAAGGAAAGTTAACCAATTAGTAAAGGAAATCCAGACTGTTAAGGAAGAAAATTACATGTTGAAAATTAGAATTGGGGGAGCAGAGTCAAGATGGCAGTGTAGAAGTAGCAAAACTCCATATCTCCCACCATAACTACCTCAAATACCTATAAAATATTACTCTAAACAAATCTTAGTTCTCCAAAATGCACAAAAGGCCAGAGAAACAAAGTTCCCACTGAAGGCAGCCTGGCAGGCAGACAGAAAAAGATTCAGCACCACATGCTGGGAGCCCAGATCAGTACCACATGAAACTGCAGCTGGAGGCAACAGGCAAAACAAACCATGGCTGGAGCTTTCAGGAGAGCAGATCACTGGCAGCTGTGCTGGTTTCCATTTTATCAAACCATAAGAACCAAGGACAAAGGGAAAGGTTAGTGGAACTTGGCTATATTTGGGGAAGAGGATCTGGCCAACTGCCTCCAGAACTAGAAGAAGTCTGAAGCAGCAGCCCTGCAGCCGCCTCCACATAGCTGCTTCAGAGCTTGTGGCCTGCAGATTACAGGGGGCCAAGGGATCATTCAGACAGTAAGTGCTCTTGCCTTAAGCAGGCTGGATCAGTATCCCAGTCTTGGGTGGTGGTCCTGAGGTACCAGTGAGCCAAAGCTGGTGAGGACTGCAGAGACGGCAGTCTCCTAATAGCTCCAGCAGCTGCAAAATACCCAGTGATTTGGAACAGAGCTTTCCCCCTCTGAAAGCAGAGTTCTATGGAGCTAAAAAGCTAAATAATTTACTGGCAACATAAGCAGGCAAAGGAAGCAGAGCAAGCCCAGCAATCCAACTTTAGATTCCTTTTTTGGGGACAAAAAGGATCAAAGCATGGAATGGGAGGAAGTCAGTACAGTCAGAACTCCCACACCAAAAGCTGTCAAGAAAAATGGAAACTGGCTACAGGTCATAGAGGAGCTTAAGAAGGATTCTGAAACGAAATAAGAGAAGTGGAGGAAAAATTGGGAAGAGAAATGAGAATGATGCAAGAAAATCATGAGAAGAGAATCAACAACCTGACTGAAGAAAATAACACCTTAAAAAATAGATTAACTCAAATGGCAAAAGAAGCCCAAAAAGCCAATGAGAAGATTGCCTTGAAAAGTCAAATTTGCCAGATTAAAAAAGAATATCAAAAGCCTGCTGAAGAGAATAATTCCTTCAGAATGAGAGTGGAGCAAATGGAAGCAAATGACTGTATGAGGAATCAAGATGCAATTAAACAGATCCAAACAAATGAAAAAATAGAAGGTAATGTGAAATATTTACTTGAAAAAAAACACTGATCTGGAAAATAGATCCAGGAGAGACAGTAGAAAAATTATTGGACTACCTGAAAGCCATGATCAAAAGGAGAACCTAGAAATCATCCTTCAAGAAATTCTCAAGGAAAATTGGCCTGATATTGTAGAATCAGAGGGCAAAATAGAACTTGAAATAATTCACCAATTACCTCTTGAAAAAAATCCCCAAAAGAAAACTCCTAGGAATGTTATAGCCAGGTTCCAGAGTTTCCAGATCAAGGAGAAAATATTACAAGCTGCCAAAAAGAAGCAATTTGAATACTGTGGTAACACAATCCGGATAACCCAGGATCTAGTAGCTTCTACATTAAGGAATAGAAGGGCCTGGAATATGATATTCCAGAGATCAAGGGAGCTAGGATTAAAACCATGAATCACCAACCCATCAAAACTGAGTATAATGTTCCAGGGGAAAACACGGTCATTCAATGAGGTGGACGACTTTCAAGCATTGTTGAGGAAAAAAACAGAACTGAATAGAAAATTTGACATTCAAATACAAGAAGCATGAGAAGGTAAACATGGAAAAGAAATCATAACAAACTCATCAAAGTTGAACTTTTTACATGCCAACATGGAAAAACAATAAATGTAATGCATGTAACTTTTGTCAGTATGAGGATAAGTGAAGGGAATATAAAAGTATACACATACACACACATATACATATGTATGTATATATTTATGTATATGTATACATATACATGTGTCTATGTCAGA